>UXGD01007432.1:0-10945 GCA_900474315.1 Torymus auratus | reverse complement strand
ATATATATATATATATATATATATATATATGTTTCTTAAAGTAAGAAAATATTTTTGAAGAATTTTAAATGAAATTGAATTGATCAGTTTTTATTCTCTCTTTATTAAAACATAAACTTTACATAATCATGTAAAGATACACACCGTATCACTTTTTACATGTACATTATATTTACGTAACTCTAATATTGTAGTTGTTACCTGTTTAAATCTGTAGTCTACAATGTTACTGATGTGCTCAATATAGTTGCAATAATAAATGCTGCTTGCTTGAGTCAAGCAAAATAAAATTTATAATAAAGTCAGTTATGTGATAAATTAAGAATATACTTGCATTTCATCACAAACCAAGAAAATTGTTGTATGGCAACGTTTATTAATAATATGGTAGCCACATGATCTAAATTCTCAAGAATTTTATTACATGTTATTATTTTATTTTTCTCAACGTTCACTGAACTCACAAAGCAGCGTCGTCATTTCTCCATCGCGTAGGCATACATGCCCAGAAAAAAGCACAAAATCATGAGAAGACCTCCGGCAACTTGATGACAGCTAAAACAATTACTTTCCTCACCCTCGGATTCAAGATCAGGATCGCAATTTGGCAGCTGGTCACCTCTGCCAACGATTCGAGGTACTTCATCGAATGTGTATAAATGCACCGGATTTTCTGGCACCGAATCCACGCTGTCAATATCCCTTGCGCTGAATGCAACGCTCGATAATACATTTTCGTCAGAAATATTCCTTCTACTGAGAAACCGCAACGTTCTACTTTGCCTTCGCATTCGCGACGAGCGAATGTACGAAGGATGGACCTTCCTGACTCGATCTCTTTGTGGATAATTGTAGATGATTAGCTGGTGTTTCGGAGCAACAGATTCTAATGGCTCTTCGTTGATGGTACGCAACGTGGGCGTGAAGGCGATCCATTTTTTGGATTTTCTACGGCGAAGTGATCCCGGTATTACTCTGTGGCGATGATGTGTTTGTACTTTGTGTAAACTAATGTGTTGAGCGTCGGATGTAGGACCGATCATAAGGTTATCGGTGTTCGGTATTTCATTTTCGTCCACTTGCGTAGAGCTCGATGACATAGATTTTGTACTTTCCGACATTTCTAGATCACATCGTTATGTTTATTTTGAATTGGTTATAAGTATGTATACAATACGAGTATAAAAGTGATATCTTACTAATTTTGGGTGAGAATTCTTACAACGTTATTTGCATTATGGAAATGGCTGCTCAAAAACTTTACATATATTGTTTTTCATAAATCAAAAAAACACGACGAAGTCAAATGTAAACCTTTTATTCCTTTACCTTATTGTACCGTGATATAATATAGATTACTTTTAAGAATGATGGATGTACTCGTATCGTCATCACATAGTTTATTGTAATATTTTGTAACAATATTTTCAGATTAAAGACAATTAAATTCATATTGTACAAGTATTGATAATAGTGGAAATAAATTACATCGTTATTTGGTTGAAACAATTATTTTAATTCACGTCGACATTATCACTCGTTTATAAACACATATCTCGAATTAACTGTATCTTATAACCTTCGCATAAGAATATTATTATATACAATTATCTATTATCTATTATCTACATTTTAGACACAAATATATCTTAAGATAACGCTAGCTATAGTCTAAATTTTGTTCAAAGTGATTTTGCATACTTGATGTCATTTTATTTCAAAAATAATCATAACGAAGTCAGTCATAATCTGTTATAAGTGGAAACTATCAAATAACGATCAGAATAAAAAATTGTAATGAATAAGTTTTTATATACATGATTTTTGAAGTTAGTTCTCTAGCAAATTCGTCCAACTTTACAGTAATTAAATAATTTTTTAAAATTGTTTACAAGATGTACAAAATAAAAGTTTTTAACTTGTTTGTTTAATATTTTGAACTACTCAAAACCAGTCCTATGAGTTTATATTTTTTTATGTTGACATACAATATTTGTTCTAGTTATAATACTTATATAATTACAAAAATTATAAACTATAAATGCAAATTAAAAGTCGGTAGTAATATGGAGTAATTTCCAAATAAATAATGCTATAAACGGATTTAACATTTCGTTTCAATATCATTTAAAATAAACTATTTATATTTGTATACTTTTTCTCACTTAAAAGTAATGAATATTTTTTCAAGATTGTTTCCAAGATCAATAATTTATAAATGCAAATCGTAGCTAAAAAATAACTAAATCACTAAATATTGCTTTATTCTATGAAAGAATACCAACCGAAATAATTTCTAATTACTGTAGCCACAAGTAAAAAACCAATGACATTTCCAAATGTTACAGAATCATACAATAACTACTGCAAATTGAAATTTCTCGTTGGTTCTCGACCACAAAAATTAATTAACATTTTAAGGTCACCCCATCCAACTAATGTCTAGTTGTATAACACCAGTCTTTGCCAAAATGATCAAAATTAACGATGTAACGGACAAGACGACAATGAAAATTATCAGATAGAAGAGGGCGAGTAATATGCGCATTTTCTTCCGGGACTGCAGAATGCATGGTTGTTCCTGTGTATTTTTTTCAGTACTATGGTCCTTTTCACTGTTCGGATGCCAGTCCGGATGAAGCAACGAAGGATTTATATTATCATGCTGCGAATTCGCCTCTTTTTTCGTCTCCTTGTTTTTCCGTCTTAGGTGGAAATGCGCTAAGACATTGCGAATCGTAGCGTCCCGTTGATGGGGTTCATCGTCCGTTGGCGTGGCACTTTGTACGACTATTGCAGGCCCTGTGTTTGACATCGGGAATTATTTTATCAATCTAGATGGATAGTTAAACTCGTGTTTTGCATCATCATCATTTACCTATAGATTGCGCTAAAGCGACGATCTCATCCTGCTGACGCGACGATGAAGTTTCTTGTACAACTGCATGTTCCTCCATTGGAATCGCAACGTCGTTTTTCCCAGATCCCGTGCTAGATCTGCAGCCAGGTTCCCCGTCCATAAACTGCAGCGCCTGTACAGCATCAGCATGGCCGGCTATTAGGTCATGTGCGTGTTTTGATGGCGTTGACCCATTGTTTGCCGACATTTCTGAAATTTGTGATTCATAAATTTTTTATATTATATACATTCAAAAAATATGTGACTTACCTACGTATTTTTTTTATGGATGTAATATCTGTAAGACTTTTTTTGTCAATGAATTGTTAAATAGTAAAATATAACTGTAGTCATTAATGATGAAGTATCCGAAAGTCTAGATATAAAAGTTCCTTCCTTCTGTCAGTAATATAAAATTATATCAGAGGTCTAAGTATTTACACGCGCGAGACACTGTTTACACTTTTATTTACACAACGTATGAACGAGTCATCACTTATATATAAGTAATTCTACCGAACTTTTCAAATTTGAGGTAGAGAGAAATTGAAAAAAAAAAAAAATTAAGAGCATACATTCATATGACCTTTTTTCTTCCTAATTTCTAGACCTCGAATAGTGAAAAAGTGGTAGCGTTACTCATCTTTTTTCAAAGCCCTTTTGTTTACCGGATAACTCATATGAAAATTATAGGAAGATCTAGTATACTTAGTTCATGATAATCTTTTCTGGTATAAAAGTCGCTGGTTTTTATATAGTAAGTAAAAAACTACTTACTTGGCGATTACGAAACGTGGTATATGTTTTTGTGGGGGGTAAAATATATCGATCACGCCACAAACAAGTCACTTCTCATTGACCTTGTAAGTGTGCCAGCGATTAATTGTATTTTTTTAAACCAGTTTCGTTTTTAATAACGATGTTCAAAGTAATGTAAAATAAATTCTATAAACAGCACTGCATTAATGAGTAACAGAGCATTTCATTCGTTATGCTAAAACAAAGGGTTTATAACATTATAGAAAATAAAAAAATGCATTTTTTTAAAAGCTGGTATAAACCACGAAATTAAATTTTTGCAAAAATCTTGTAACCCTTAAATCACTACTCATGTAAGTCAGTTATGTAAAACAGTACTACTTATGTAAAACAGATATAAAAAACTTTTTTCAAATCATTTAAAGAAAATCCATTTTTTTAATTCATATAAAGAAGAAAATAATTTGTACAAGTCCCTGATAAACACAATCAGGTGCGATCTCAGCTTTGAAATCACCTGCGATTTCGGATGCATTCTCAGCTGCGAAAGCAGTTACGAAGTTAGATGCAAATTTGTTCGCATTTTGCATCCGATTTCGCAGCTGAGATCACATCTGATTTTGCATCTGAGATCGCAGGTGATTTCGTAAATGTGTTCGTAGCTGAGTTCACAACTGAGTTCATTATTAATAACAAAACAAGTTTTAATTTTTCGTTTATTAATTTGGCGTTGTATAATATTCCAATACAAAATAACCTAATCTTATATTCATTGATAAAAATTATTTTATTTCAATAATCGCCAAAATTGTTATTATTCTTGTGGACATTCATCTGCATCATAAAATTTATTATTATTAGCCCTTATTATTTATTATTGTTGGATCGTTGTTGCAGGGTTCCTCGGTGTCTGGTCGTTATATTGCATCAGGCGTCTACGCTTGGATTGCGGATCTGCGATGGACTATAGTTGAAGGTCCCCGTCGTCATCGGATGTCTCCGGATCTTGCTTTAACATTGACAATTTACGTTTGCCCCACATTTTGCTACGCATTTAACTGGAATTATCGAAGTAATATAATTTGGTAAAATAGCGTACATCGAGGAAATAAAAAATCTGAAGTACTTACATACGTTATCCACATATTTTTATCATAATAAAATCATTATTTTTAAAGTTAAAAAAATCTTTTCATCAGATTAATAACTTCCTCACTGTTTCTTTCGTTATCGCGACTATCGCTAGGGAACCTCAAAGATCTCTTTAAACTTTCCCTACCAGACATTTTATCGCTTGTCTGTTTTCTTCTCTTTAGTTTTTTTTCACGAATATACCTAAATTTACAACAATAATATATCGTTAATTTACTTAGATGAAAAGAAACACTCGATCATAAATATATTCAATTAAGATTACAGACACTCTATGATGTAATGTTAAAAAAATATTAATAAAAGGTATATTATATTTTATATCATGGGTTATTTACTTATTTGACAAAACTTTTTGCAGTCGATTTGTCATCAAATGTACGAATGGTTGTTATAACTAACTATTTATACCTAATCATATAGGTACATACGATCACAGCTTACTTATTTATACAACTACTTAATTCAAAGTATTGCCTAATACTGTCATTTCGAGTATGATTCTCGAAAAAGAAATGAGTATTTCAATACTCACCATAATCAAAATAATTAAAGTCATACCGTAAACGTAGGGATTACTTAATTTTCTTCTTAAAATTCCCAAATTAAAAAAAATAACATTAATTAATTAAAAAAATTAACATTAATTAATTAATTAAATTACATTAACTAACACAATTAATATCATATTCTACTCTAATCATGATGAACATGTCACTCAAAACTCTCCCACGAGTTTCGTATTTCGCGCCGTGTCCCACACTATAGCGCTGCACCTGCGCGCGCAGATGAGTGCGATGTTTTAGTTTTGTGTGAATATCTGTGGATTATGCGGCGCAATAATACAAAGTAGTTACCCTAACCTCAAAACGAAAAGTTTCCGCGAGCTACTGCCTACTGCTAGCTGCTACGAGAGACGGTCTTGCGGCGCGGGATGAGTATCTTCGGGCGCTGCTGCTAGTCAGCTGGTGTCGTGTCTCTCTCCCCCGCGATACAAAAATAGTGTGCTCCGACAACGACGACGGCAACGACGACGACAGTGGTGTGTGGTGCCTCGATATTTCGCGAAAGTCGGGAGATAACACACGCGCAGCGCGTGAGCGCTCGTTATCAACCGGTGTTGTTTTAAGTATCTGTTTTTGAACGAACGAAAGGAGGGACATCTCCAAGGATTCATGCGGCATGTCGTCCTTCTGCATTAGAAGCATCTCGAACAGCGGCCGTTACGTGCCAAGCCTCGTAGCCGCCAGTGCCGTGCAAGGATGCGGCAGGCGGTTCAGCAGCCGGCACATGAAGCCCGTCGCCGCCGCGGCGACGGCATCCTCGACGTTCCTCAACGAGGTGAGCAATTGCGCGTGGAAAGTAATTGGTAATGATGAATGAAAAGTCGATTGTCAGTGCCGGTAAGTTTCCGAAGGTGTAGACATGAGGTAGTTTTTAGCGGTAGATTTACTTGCGCAAACGGTGAATGCTCGAATTTCCATAATTTCTCTTACATAATGAAAATTAGGACGTCAGCGGAATTTCGTTTTTTTTTCTACTAGGATATAAGGTGACATTTAAATTGTTTAGTGTTTCATAACAAATATATGTGGTTTGTTTCAGTTTTTGGGATTTAGTATGCCACAGTCCTCTTCTCTCAATACCAGGGAAGACTATAAACTGTCAAATCTATCCATGGAGGGATCGGATAATGTTCATGCGCAAAATAGAACAGTTAAAGTTGATTATTTAGTTAAGGGTAAAGGTGCTGATAATTTTAAGAATGGTAATGAAGTCAATAGAATTCCTGCTGAAGGCAATTATGAATCACTTCCACAAGATATTAGCAGAATTTGTTATACAGGTTCAGTGATAGATCAACAAATTCTTTCTAATGATTCAAAATTAGGTGAAAATAGATCATCAATTGCAATTACAGTGAGGAATCAAATTTGTAAGAATAGCACAACAACTTTTGCAGCTGTTGATGCATTAACCAAAGATAAAGCCAAAGTCAGATTTGCTATTGTGGCTAAAAGTGCTGCAGCTCTTAAACCGAAAACTGCAAATGCCTCGTCAATAAATGAAGCTGATAAAGATAGAAAACCTTCTCAGGAGGATCTTCAACGCATTTATGAAACACTCACTTTAGATGTAGGTTATTACACATGTCCTTTGTATGAAAATATCTAAAGAATAGTTTATTTATATCTATTTTGTTTTAGCTACCAAATTTTTTTACAAAATCAATGGATTATAGAATTTACAATCCAGAAATAGAATTTGTAAATAATATCAAAGGAACTACAACAAAGTTAGTAAATTATTCATAATTAATACTAATTAATTATTTATCTAAATTAAAATTTCAATGAAATAACTTTTAGGGGTCTTCTCTCCTATGTTAAACAAGTAAGTTTCTTAAGAACAGTTGGCCATCTAAAATTTGCATATGTTAAATTTGATGTTCTCAAAATAACTATGCACACCCAAGATAATACTGTGAGAGTACGTTGGCGAATTAATGGTTTAAGTGGATTGAAAATCTTTATGTCATTTTGGAAATTCAGACCTTGGAAAATAAGAGAATCTGTAAAAGAACAATTGAAAGGTCACGAAACGTAAGTTCCTTTTTTTTACATTTTTTCACTTTACAATATAAAATCGATAACTTTTATTTTTTGCTTCAGGTGGTACGATGGATTTTCTACTTTTTACGTTGGACCAGATGGATTAGTATTTAGACATGTTGCTGACAAAATGATGCCCGATGATAACTTGGCTGAATCTAAACCAAAGTCTGGTATACCGTCAAAAATAGCTTCACAACTTACATTCTCAAGACTTAATTGAAATCGATTATCTTGTGCACTGCTGCATATGTACATCCTGTATTAGACTATATATCAAGAGGAAAATAATTATTTCATCAGTTGAGTTGTTTATGATTTTCTGATTGATATATAAGCTTGAAACTGTAAAATCCAATGATCATGTTCTGCAAATTATTGTAATAATGAAGTTGACGTTTGTAAAATATTTATTAAAAGCTAGTAAGATATTTTTTCAATGCTTTAAAAAATTTTAAATTAAGTAGTATTAATGTTTATACAACAGATATTACAATTACACTCATTGTCATTACCATTTTTATGATCGCCATCATTGTCATCATCACCATTGCTATAATTAACACTATTGTTTTATTATTTACAAAGAATTGTTAATTGTAAATAATATAAAAGTACTGTTAAAAATTAAATGAGTTTAAAAAAAAATTTTTACAATGCATTTGTTGTTATTGTTTGAAAATTTTTAAGTCTCTTTATAAGTCTCTTTTTGTGAAAACTTATTAAAATAATACCGATTCACAAAAATTCATAAGGTTTGAATTTTCTTAAAAATTAGCTTGAAGGAGCCTTTGATTACTTTAAAAAGGATCAATTTAACAAATTATGTTGATCAATAGTTGAATTTACAAGATTTAAGTGTAGCTTTAATTCATTGTATAAATCATAAATTTTTTTTTTTTTTTTTTTTTTTTAAATTAAATTTATTGCATTCAATAATATTAAACGTTTGTATAACGAACATTTACATTTTTGTAAGCAGAAAAATTAAGGTTCAATACTTATACTAAAACATTGTGAAGACGAGAATAAAATAAAATTTTTAATGATAAACCTTTATTCGTAAACTCTGAAAACTTACAACTTTTTTCTAAAATTTAATATTTACATAATGTAATATAATAACATTATTTACGTATATTTATTACAAGAGTCTGCATATCTGAAATCCCTCTTAATAAATACCGGGTTAAACTCGGAACAGTTTGTTTGAATTATTTAATATTTTATATATAATATACATATATGCTACATAAGTAACAAACATTAATCTTGATAATTTGATAGCCTATATGACAAATGAAAAAATAAAAATTTACGACATCTCGTCAACGATAAATTTAACTTTAAGATTTTTTCAATAACAAGTGAATTCTTAACATTGTTTTACGTAAATTCTTCTTAATTTTCAACGGCGCGAAAAACTAAAAATTCTGTAAGTTATTTTCCGTATCACTGAGAACTATATATAACTATATAGGAACTAGTCGGTTACATGTATCTTCGAACTAAAAACAGCCATTCCTAAGTATAATATGTCAACATCACCTAACACCGAAACTCTATTATCGAATCCATCTTTAGGGATCTCAAACGCAGTCTACAAACCCTATTATACATATATGCAGTCTCTATCACATACGACATTATCTCTCTCGCTACGGTCTCACCTCAGTCGTTTTCAATCTTCTTCGCTTCTCTAATACCGATCTTTCTCCCCCTTTTAATCTCCATCGCGAGCTTATACCCCAACTCAGGCCTCCTGTCCCTACCCTCGACCATCGCCTTCACCTGACTCGAAGTGATGATTACTCCATTGCTGGATATGACCGATGCCTTCGTCTTCTCGATGTCAACGAGATCAACGCCACGGCTGCAGTCGTCGATGAGGATAGTGCGGTAACCGCTCGTCAAGGCGTCCAAAGCTGTCGCACCGACGCACACATCGTACGCCACGCCACAGACGTAGATGTCGGTCATGCCGCGTTCCTGAAGCTGGGAGGATAAGGTGGTCTCGGTGAGCTTTTTGTTGTCCCAGAATACGGAATACGAGTCGACCTCGGGGTTTGTGCCCTTGTACACTTTCACGCCTTGGTCGACGATTTTGAGCTCCTTATGGAGCTCTGCGCCCCAGGTGTCCTGGACGCAGTGACGAGGCCAGAGCCGCTGTTTCAGGAGGGGTGGACCCTTGAAGGTGACCGTGTCGTAGACGCGAGCTTCCTCCTTTTTTATGCCGCTCGATGCGTCCAGTTCTCTATGAAAGTAATAATGGAGTTTTCGGAGTGTCTTTATTTTTATTTTTTATTATATTGCAGGGTGACTTCACCGGTAAATGAACGTTCAAATTCAGTAAATAAACGGGACATTATGTGATATTTTTAATCGGTAAAATAAAATGTTTTGATGATATTAAACCGTTAAAAAATGACCTTTTTCAAAGTTTGAAATTAGGGAAGCTAGGTGCTTCATGAGGCCAGAAATATTAAGAAAATATTCTATTAACGGATGTTATTAAAAACTGTTCGTTCACTGGTGTCTGTTCTGTCACTAGTGGAGTCACCCTATATATGCACTGAAAATATAAAGTTAATTTTGGAGATATTTGCTAGCGCGTGCGTAAAAAAGCTTTCGTTTCGCGAAAGTTTATGGAAAGTTTGATACTTATATTATTGCATCTACTTTATAATTAGGACGAAGTAACACGTAATAGATATAATTCTATTTTTGTTAAAATGTAACATGCGATTTGAAAATTTTATCTCGAAAATTTTTTTACAATTGGGAATAATAAAGGCATATATCATATATATGCCTTAGCATATATTATATATATTATATGTATTAGCGTAGGAGATATATTTTGGGATATTGTTTTATTTAATTTATATTGCAATTATTTAGACGATGCAATAAGTTATACTCATTAAAATCAAATAAGACGTATATGAGTTATTCCCAAAGTTATTTCCCTTTTACTTCTTCAAAAAATAAAGAAATTTTTTTTTGGCACACTCATGGGACAAGGTTTTTCTTGTTTTTTGAGCTTTACTAAATAAGAAAAAAAAATGTGCACGATAAATTTAATGGTACTTATCATTTTTTTGCTGCAGATTCTAGTTTTTGAGAAAATAGTCAAAAAAGTCCTTCTCTTCAAAAGTCAACCGTTTTTTCTAACATCTGTCAACTTAAAAGTTCGAAAAAGAAATTTAAACTTAAAAAAAAGAGCTTCAATTGCTTTTTTTTTTAATTAAAAAATGTTGATTCCTTCAAAAGTTACAAGGGTTTAAAGTTGAAAGTCGAAAAGGCATAAAAACGCAAAAATCGCAGAAATCGGCAGCAGCGCCGGCTTTGAGAGTATTTTCATGCCTTTTCGACGTTTAACTTCAAACCCTTATAACTTTTGAAGGAATCAAAATTTTTTAATTTAAAAAAAAATCAATTAAAGCTCTTTCTTTGAAGTTTAAATTTCTTTTTTGAACTTGTAAGTTGACAGATTTTAGAAAAAGTGGCTGACTTTTGAAGA
>UXGD01007431.1:0-10945 GCA_900474315.1 Torymus auratus | reverse complement strand
ACTTTTAAATTGAAACTAACTTGATCATGTTCATAACCTCAAAAACAAAAAATCAATTATAGATAAATAATACGCGCGAAGCGCGTTTAATGTTGCTAATAACTTTAAAAAATATATAAGTATATTTGAGCGGCACATAGTTTCTATGCACCACAGTTGTCTATTGATTAAGCATTTTATAATTTCTGAGACAAACTTTATTTGCCAACATTATAAAGTGTTCTGTGTGAGAAAGCAAAATGTGTTTGTGAAACTACTGGTATCTATACGATAACATATTCACACTGATGTTATCACTAGGCAGAAGAGGTGGTTATGATAGCGTAAATAACGATTGACTTTTACTATTTGTTGTGGAAAGAAAGTTCTTCTTTTTTATCGTCATTGTTTCGAATTTTGTCGGAAGACAATACAGTTTTTTCATTCCCTTCCGCTCGACTGGGTATCTCTCTTTGTCCCTCTCTCTTTCGCTGCCTTTGTCACATACTATCTCTTTCTTTGTATGCAAAGAAATACCAAGAAGGTTTTACGAACGGCGAGAGTCCGCCCCTTGCCGCCGGCCCGGCTAATTCCATAGTGCGCGACAAGCAATTGTTTTCCCCTATTGGTATAGAGGAGCGCGCGAAGCTCGATGCAAAGTAGTGAACCGAGACCTTTCATGGGTGTGTGTGTGTATGTGTGTTTTTGTGTATGTATATATATATATATATATATAAGCGAACTTTTGTTCAGCTACGCTTTTACACGTGCATCGTTCAGTTCCACTTACGTCAGAGGAGGCGACGAGTCTTTGACCTTCTTTGGACGTAATATTTGATTGATTTTTCTTTGAAAGCCTAAATTTTACACTTATTTCTATGTGTTACGGAAAGACTCTTCTTTGAATATTTAGCTAATCAGATATTTAAGCAGATGTAAACAGCTCTGCATAATATGTATTTTAATGCCGAAGGCAGAAAGCAGAAGTCATTAGGAGTAAAGTAGTGAAAGGACGGATTTAATGATGAAAGTAAGGAAAATAAAAAAGAAGGAGCAAAGGAGTTGCAGAGCGGCGAAATAGGACTAATAGTAAGGCGACTGCTGTGCTATCCGGTTTGGAAGTTGAAGAAAATGAGTGCGCATTAGGTAATCTCTGGATGAAGCTCGGGGACAGTCTAGCCGGGTCGTCTCTGCGGGAGACACAACTCCCTCTCTTTTCTGCCGAGAGGAAGCGAGAGCGAGGAAGAAAGGAAGCTCTCGCAGGCGACGGCGTGCGTGTGGAGTGAGAGGGGCGAGCGCGCGCGAGAAAGAGCGAGAGGGAGAGAGATGGAGAGAGTATTGATCCCACCCTCCGTGAGTAGTGGCGGCAGCAACCCCCAGCTGGCCTAAACCCACCCGTTCTCCTCTCCTTACCTCCCGTCACTCCTCCCGCCCGCTCGCCGCCTTGTTGTGAGCTGCATACCAATTTTCTTGATTTTTTCCCTCTTCTTCTGGCGCTCACCCCTCGCCCTGGCATTCGCTCGCTGCCTCCTTCTCTGCGCTCTCGCCTCGTGTGCCCTGCTCACCCGGCTTCCTGCCTGCCGGTACACACAATGCCGAGCGAGAGGGACAGCCAGCCAGAGCGCTTCTATGTAGCTATAATAGAAAAACAAAGGCAAAATAATACATTTATTGTGCACTAAATAACAAACGCACCGCCACAACAAAAGTGTCTGATGAAGGAAGCTCTAATTGAAGAATGCACGAATGTGTCTTATCTTGCCGCAGAGGAAACGTTGTGCATGCTCTAGAATGATAAACCGAAGGGTTGGTATTCATCCGCGGAATTCCGGATCGCAGGCAGCAATTTACTTTCTTTTAAATGGTTTTTACTGCGTTATTCGCACTGCGTCAAGATAATAACTCATTACAGCTATCGGAGCTCGTAACTTTAAGATTTATCAAAGGAGAAATTTTTTACTCATTTCCGGAATCACGTAGAGTCAGCGGAATAGCGGGGTAAAATAACGCTGAAAGGGCGAAACGCTCGAAAAGATAAACTTGCGGAAGCACGCGACAAAAAGGAGCGCGCAAAGGTGTGCGGCCGAAGGACGCGGAGCCGACCGGAGCGCTGCTAGGGAGAAAAGTAAAGTAAGCTAGGGTTTGAACCCGAGAGATAAACCTGGTCTCGTCTGGAATCTTCTATTAGCAATTATAGTTGTAATTGTTTCCTGCAATATGCATGGAAATAGTGGAATTATTTAAACACTCGCACTCCTGCGCCCTTTTCGTATTCCCCGAAAGTGTCTCTCTAGACGAACAGCGCCCTCTACTCTCTTATTTCTCCTTCTTTTTTCTGCCCCCAGCGGCTTCCTTTTTCCTGTTCTCTCGCTTTGCCTTGGATCTTCGAATCGAAGCTCTTCTATATGTTTCGCCTCCTCGCGGCAAGCCGGCTCTCACTTATACTCATTGCGAATCGGGGCACGAAAGAAAACCTCGAATCCGAATCCCCGAGGCGGTGTGGCAGTTAATGGCTAATGGGTTGGAAACAATTTAACCAGAAGGAGAGACTCGAGCTTACTCCATTCGTGTAAGACTTTTCGTACATGAATCGACGTGTATATATAGACACGGCACGGTCTATGGGACAACCTTAGATATACACTTGATTTCGTTCAAGCGTTAATGCTGCGCGACACTTCTTTCCCTCTCCTTGCGACAAATGCTCAGCTTTATCCGATTTCCCCCATTAGAATAATTATAATTATTTTCTCATTTTTAAACAGTTGGCGTAAAACTACTGCCCGTCTTTCTGTCTGTTATGCGCTTTGTGTAAGTACACCAGAACAACTAGCTGAATTACATCTAACTGTTCAGCAAGTTTCCCGTGTATTTCTGCTGAATTTTCATTGAGCAAAGTTTGCAGATTCTCATTCTAAAACTTTCGAGATACTTTACATTATTTAAGGTTGGAATTATCTTCATTAAATAGCAAAACTATGATGCATAAATATCACAAGTAAAGCTTTCTGATTTAAAGATCTTAATAGCAGTTTATATATTTTCTAATTACCTATATTATAAGTATAAATAGTCTTATCACTTTTTTCTTAGTTTGATTTTCTGCATGATTATTAATTGTATGTATAACAAGAACGATTAAGCATAAAAATTGTGCTTAGTCTTTATAGAAATATGTGCTATAAATTCTCTTTTTCGCATATTATTTATATTAAAGCCTTGCACTTTCAGCTTGGAATGTTTGTTTACCCCAACAAAACCGCGTTCGAATCCCGAACTCGTCGATTGACTAGCATCTCACTTAAAACTAAACATAGGTCTCCATTGCTGTGCAAGTTACTGTGCATGGATGGACCCATTGCATCCAAAGTGCTCATTAACACAGAAATGTAGACCTATATGAGACTTATAAAGAGGACTTTCGATAGCTGTAAAAAAGAAATAAATGGAGATTACAAAGTCAATGTTTACCGCCGTAAAATTAAGAAAAATATTTTCTGTATAAACAAAACATGCCTTACTTGAATAAGCTTGATGTAAGAGATAATGAGTAAAATGAACACTGCAGAAAAAGAAATATCAGTAGGAGATGATGCAGAGAAAAAAGGCCGAAAAATAAGAAAAATCGTACGGAAAGGAAAAGAGGAGAGATTGGACGATGTAGGAGGAAAAGGTTTCAACTCGCACAGCTGTATATATATAGGTGTATCTGTATATATTCACATACCGCGGGATGGGATATCTCTCTTTCTCTCTCTCTCTCTCTCTCTCTCTCTCTCTCTCTCTCTCTCTCTGCCTCTCTGCCTCTCTGCGTAGTGCGGTGGCCAGTGCATTATCATAACCACATTCTCGATGCAGAGAAAGAGAGCGTTGGGCGATACCCGGACACCCCATGCCGCCTCCCACTCCGTCCGCATGTGTACCTACACGCTCGTGTACAGTACCGCCAGCCGATCGTGCGTGTGTTTGCCCGAGCAGCAGCAGCAGCGGCAGCAGCAGCCTATCTCGTGCTTTTCGCTTTTTCAACTTCGCTCACAGGAGGAGCTCACTTCTGCCCCTTCGAGCATACCTTTTTCCCTTTGCCTTTTCTTCGTTATCTGCTCCTGTGCTACCATGTGCAAGCGTGCACTGAGCCAAAAATATATACTAAATTTGACTGTAAAATTACCACATGCCATAATATATACTGTGGTTTTGTCACTGCAATATTTTTTTTAATTACTTTAACTTAACAACAATAGTTGTTGAGATTATAATCCATAGTAGAATTAATGATCTTACTGTAGAGGAAATGAAACGCACAGATTAGTAACTTGTATAATAGTTAATTAAGTAAAAATAGTTAAGAGAAGTAGTATAATTAAAGTCACTATAAGTATTTTACTACGATATATAGTAAATTATTTGGTAGCCATATTTTGGAAAAAGTTACCGTCACTTTAATTACTAAAAATGTAATGCGATTTTGTCACTGCTAATACAAATTAATTTTAAGGTAATAGTAATTATCATTATAGACTTTCGTTTTCATTGTGTTTTCGCGGGTTTGGCATATCATCTGTTTTTTTAAGTTAAACGCAATTAGAATTAAGAACAATAATAGTTTACTTATTTAAACCCAGCACCTGTATTTTTAACCTTAAGTCTTTTACACTTTTTGACGTCTTTATTTAATTGTCCTATAGTTTTCTATTTGATAAATGTATTTTCATTACGACACAAAGAAATAATTTATGGGTAGGTAATAGGATATCATTCATAAAAATATCAAGAACGCTCACTTTAAAACGATAAGTTGCTCATTGCCTGAATCCTTATAAAGTAATAGTACATTGCTATACAAGTGCGCCAAGTAAGTGATTTTGGTAACACTCAAGCATAAGAATCAAATTTTACATACTACTTCTGAAATGAGAAATATGAATAAATTGCAAATCTTTGAAAGTTTGAAAATGTGTGTTGGTGTTCTGGTAAAGTAGTCATGCAAAAATAAATCAACAGATTTTTGAACTTACGGTTTGTTATATCATTTATCACTAAACGAATAAAGTAACATGAAAGAGTAATGAACTTTACCAACAACTTGTTGTCAATTAGATATTAGTAAACATGGGCAATTAATCAGATTCAAAGATGTGAATAAATTTTAAAACATTTAATTCAGAGCAATCGAAATGGAAAATTTCCGTCAAATGCTTAAAATAGCAGCGGCCTAATCGAAAATCAATGTATTTTCCTCATTAGTGCTGACAACGTGAATCCCATTAACTTGTCTTTCTTTTCGCAAACTTGTGCGTCCACTTGGCGTTGTGCTTTGACAAAAAGCACGCGAAGCAAAATGTTCGGTGCAAACAGAGCTATTATGGCAGATGCTTAGAAATGAATTTATGATATTGATATGCAAACGCTTATGCAAACACGCCGCTCGACGTAATCAGAGAATGGCAAATGTTTAAAAGTGTTAATCAAGCCTCATTAACATAAAATTTATCTTGCGCCTAAGGTGCCACTAACAGGCATTAAAATGACGAAATAAAAACTAGAAAGAGAGATGGAGCAAGACAGAGCAAGAAAGAGGAGAAAGATAAAAAAACACGTCCAGCATAGCGAGATATAGAACGAGGTAGCAGAGCGCGCATTCGATCCCCGACAAGGTCGTCTTCTTTTTGAGGCTCTTTCTAGTGTGCGCCCAGTACTGTCGTTCACGTGCATCGCGCTGTTTGCGCGCAATACGATTATATATTCACCTATGTACAAGTATTTCAAGAAAACTTTCAATTATTTTTGTTCTTTTTATGGCAATTGAACGAAACCGCACCCATTGCAGGAGGGTCAATGTTCGATCTAATTTTTGCCTTTGGATGAATATATTTATCGTTTCCTAATCTGACGCGTACAATCAGTTTTTTTTCCACTTCTTACGCCAAATTTAAAAACAGTACGAGTACGCAAATCGACTGGAAGGCAATAAAACGACTGGAAATTCCTTGCTACACTTTATTAGTAATCAAAATTGGGCTGCATTTATATTACCAAAATTAACTGCAACTTGCTCACATTAGCACCTCTCTGTTATACGTTTTAATCTTTTTCCATCTTTATTTGTTATTGGTTAAACATTAGCTTACAAGAAGATTCCTATCGACATTCAAGCTATTCAATTCTCAAAATAAACTTTGGATATTGCTTTGACACGTTAAAAAATATTGATCCTTCTGGAGATTGCAAGCAATCAAAAATAGAGTTGAATTGAAAATTTTAAATTTCTCATACAGCTCTAACGTTAGAGCGCTTAAATATTTTCTGCTGAAAATGTGTTACTTTGCTTTGGTTATAATTTTAGTCATGTGAGCAGAGTATCAGCCATTTTAAAATTTTGATTTTGAATTTGGTGCGTGTGTGTGCATGTGTATTAATAGTAATATAACATATTAATCGTAATAACTTTGAATCGCGCGGCAATACTAACAAAAGCAGAATGCTAGTAAAATTAAATTATAATTAAAAAAGAAAATTAAAAATGGATAATCTGTAAGAAATTTGTCAAGATTACGCAGGTTTTAAAAGTATCTATTGGATGAATGATAAAATAAAATAATTTTTCTGTCAAGAGCGTGACGTGTCCCATGCTACGAATTCCTAGATCGTTGATCGAGAGAAAGAGGTGGAAGTGTTATAAGAAAAAAGAAAAGGAGATGGCCGAGCGTCGTTCAACCGATCCGCGCACGGTTTTAGGTCAGATCGTGCTGTGAAAGCTAATCAGGAACTTCTGGGCTCGATTCTTCGTTATAGTGGCTCCCGAGATCTCTCGATCAGACATGTCATCGATTTCTTTCCATCAGCACATTAAAGGAAGATAATTTTTCAGAACTTTAATTGTCCAGAATCACTTACTATAGGTTTTTAATGATCAAGTTTTACTACGGTATTACGGAAGTCGTGAGTTTATATCAGCACTTTTATAATTTATGAAGTATTTATTTGGGAAGTCGCATCAAAATTATTTGATTTAATTTATATCCGTCCCTTACTTTGAGTGATTTATTCAGTAAACTTTTCAATATTATAACATTCTTGAGAATTTTTATTTTTGTTAAATAAAAGTTTTGATAATTTTCTTTCATTTTTCTGATTCAATATTCAATATTCTTATTGAATAACGTCGCCATCCCGAATCAAGTAGTCTGCACTGTTTTCCAAAGTGGTCATTCGATTATGTAAGGAAGAGAATGACATGTAGAGGTTACAGCGTACATGACTTCTACTGCTTGTGTTTTACATAGAAGATGGCTCGCGCTTTATAAAATGTCATTTTCTCTTTTGTCACTTTATGCATATATGAAATTTTCATTTGAAAAAATGCAAATTTACTAGAAAGACTTTTGGCTCTACATGTTATTTGAAGATTTTGATGTACTTTTAGATGGGCAAGTCTAATATGAAAAATAATATTATCAAGACTATACGAGTTAATTGGAAGACTAATATGTTAATACAGAGTAATTTTTCGTTTTAAAATGCGCTTTATATTTTTACAACTCCGTTATCACATCGATCGCAGAATACATAAGAAAAGCCCATATTCGCATCTCCCGATGCATTCGAGCGCGCTGCTCGCGCCGATCAGCAATTCCGATTGAGCGACCGGTAACCGCGCGGGGACAACAATATTTTTCCCGGCGTGCGCGCACGTAATGCCTTTACAGAGTCACACGGCTCAACAGTTATACAAATGCAGGCTTCAGAATCCGTCGATGTGCGCGTTAGTTATAAGCGCGTCAACATCATCCATCATTCAAGCTAGCGCGGTTTATCACTGAAATCGAACGCTAGCGCGGTAAGTGTGTCGAGCCCGCGCTCGGCCAATCGATATGTCGATTTTTCAGTATTTTTTCAGGGAACGCTCTCTGCGCGCGCATGGCGTCATCGTCCAATTATCGCCGGCAGGCGTTCCGTCCCTCTCGTTCCTTCTCTCTTACGTCGAGAGCCGCTCAGAACAGGAGCTCCGGCTGGAAAAGGTCGCTCGCGCGCGCTATACTGTAACGGATACCGGTTCCCCTCTAGCGACATATCTAAGGACAGGCACATCGATCTGGAGACACATCGCGATAATTCCATGCCGTTCGCGCGCACAAGCAGCAGCCCGAGAACGCGCAGACCGATTGATAGATCGATCGAAAAAAGCCGCGCTGGCGCTTCTTATACTACTGCGCTGTTTCCTCTTACATCAACGATCTTGGCCCGCAGTTGAGGCCTAGGATGCTCTTTGATCAGTAGATTGGCAACTAATAGAGGTGACTCACTGCCAGCAGTTTTCTGGAAAAACACGAAAATACACATTCGATTTTTTTAATTCTGACTCATAGGTTATAATAGCATCGTTAAGTAATCGGGGCAAACTTGCTTACTATCTTTTGGCAGAGTGAAAATCTTGACGCATGGTAAATGACAATCATTATACGGTATTTTTTCACCTGGAAAGGACAAATGCGATCGAAACATGTCGTTTAGACTTGTTTCAAGTATCATTCAAATAAAATTTCCACACAGTGAATAATCGTTCAGTCACACTTAATGCGAGACATACTTTGTTCGTTCGAAATTAAAATTACGAAATAACTGATAGGCAAATAAAAGTAATAAAACAACAAGAGTGGTTGATTCTATTCCGTTAGAAATAATAATACAATCTGAATTAGCAGGTACGATGGGGAATAAATTTTTACGCTAGACACGTTTTATGATGTTGTTGTAAAAGTCCTTGCAGACATTTTCAATAAGCGAAAAGTGTTGTTTGTTGACTGCGCAGTTCCTTTTTCAATATAAAGAAAAATATTTATAAGATCAGATCATAAATCGATCGTTGTCGAGCACTCGCCGAGGCGCGTGCGCTTGCGAGCAACTCGAAAGGTCGAGGCAACCGCCCATGATTAATGTTGTGTTACGAAAGTGGTAATTATACGACAGACTGGATCTTGTTTTTTTCCCGGTTTCCTCGGATAAATGATATATACACCTTGTTTCTAACTTGTTATGTGTACAAAATTGCGGCGGGATCCATCGACGTATAATGCGTGATCAGATTGCGCTTACTGCCCGCAGCGTTTTTATGGCCTGCTTCAAAAAATGACTGTTGCATGGAGTATATCTTTAGGAAGTTCGGCAATCACTGATTTATTTTCTTCTTGCCGATGTAAATAATACTATAATCATTCCTCTGTCGGAAATTTCAGAAATTCCACATACTTTTAACAGCTGTTTAGCTAACTAATGTATAGTTTATCAAAAGTCCTGATTCTGAAGGTATGTTGTAGAAGAAAAAGGTAGCAAGTTGTAGGCAAGTACACGTGTGTCTGGGCGTCGAGAAGGACGCAGCAGGCGAAGCCACTGCTTTACGCACAAATGCAAAAAGTGGTACAATGTCCCTTAGGGCTATTTATTATCAGGAGCGGCGTATATCATGAGCACCGTTTCTATATTACCGGTTTCTGCCGATCGCGCGCTTATGCAACGCGCAAGACTGATCGCGCGGAAAAGAAGAGGAGGAAAAAATGCCAACCATAAATCTGTCAGCGGGTCTCGCATCGAGTGGCGAAGACACCACCCGCTGTTCCAATCGCTCGCGATTTACGCTGCGCTCACTTGCGTGCGCGGGAAAAATATTACCATTGGCCGCTTACGAGCCTTTCATTAATCTCTTAAAAGGCTGAAAAATTCTGGAAAGGCGACATAACGCTCGGAGCCGGAAGCCGCGAAAATTCAAGATAACTGATTGCGCACCGGGCAATCGCCTTTTTCTTTATCGCCACTACTTTCAATCTTGCCAAGTTGCGCGTTGCTTTATACTGTACTTTCTTCTACTTGCTATATACTGCCCGAGCTATACAAGTACGAAGCGTGCACGACGTGCTCCAAGTGTAAAAGCACTAAAATCTGACGCATCGCAATAAAAGTGCATAATACCGCTACAAGCGCCACTATAACTTGGCTATTCGCTCTTGCGACTACGAACGATCATTTTCAACTTGTATAAAAGCTCTTTTACGAAAACGGCCCCAATAAACCTATGCAAAGTCGGCCAAACAGCAGCGATGCTTATTAATATTTTTCTATACTGATATGGGACTCTCTTTTTGGGAAAATATTTTTTCGCCAGTAATCAATTTATGTTTTTATTTTTAAATGTTCAACATCTTATTAACAATTGTATACGTTTTTTCAATTGTTTCTTTTACATACAAATCTGATATTTATAGAATCTATTCCTGTATTTATTTAATTAATTTCTAAGCATTATTTAAGAATTTTTTCATGACTGTAGAGCAAGAAGAAGGTTTGCTTGTGGTAGCGTCATTGATAAAATTGCTCTTTCGCTGTGGCAGCTTGTGTGTTTGATTTTTTAGTGTGAAAAGCAATTTTGCCTAGTATAATTAATTTATTCGCTCTTTTTTCTTTATTCAGAAGTCAATGTTTTATTCTCTGATAAGATTATGCTTATTGATGTAGTTGTACATGATGCTTATGTAAACATGTTTAATTTGTCGAGGTATTTCTGGTGAACAGAACGTTTTAAATGGGACTAAATTGTGGTGTTGTAACTATTGTCTCATGTACTACTGAGCCCTGACGAGTTAGCTTAACGATAAGAATAAGAAGTGAGCAATGCATTGGAGCAAGCATCACAGTGGCAGAGCAGTGCATCGGACTAGAAACTTCGGATCCATTGGTTCAAATCCGGTCGTCGCTTATATTTCTTGCGCCACTTATTCATTCAATTCGCTTCATCGTACTCTTATTCGTAAATCTAGCTTTTCACTTTTAATAAATTTAATCTTCTATAAAACAGTCTTTAAAAGTTGTGTCTGTATAGTGATTTCTATAGTAAGCTTTATATATATATATATATATCTGTGGCTTCGAGGCATAACGACATAAGTCCACTTTTTACGTTTCTGAGAAAAATGGG
>UXGD01007430.1:0-10946 GCA_900474315.1 Torymus auratus | reverse complement strand
GGCGCAAAGCAGTAACTTTACGCTTACTATAACGAAAAATAGTATACGCTCCACGGGAGTAAAATTGGCCAGCCCACATCTCGTGTTTGCCGAAGGCTCGGGTGGCAATTTATACGAGAAATTTTATCCTTGAAAGAATTGACAAATTTTAATCCGCAAGCACTACAATAATTTAATTCACTTCTCAATTCATTCTTTATTCATTTTCTCATATGATTCAATATCTTTATAGGATAAATTTAAAACAGCTGTGCTACTCAATCCAGTGATAGATATAGCTTCCATGTATGCGACAACCGATATTCCAGATTGGTAAGTTTTTTTTTTATTTGATTGATTGATTTTGATTTAAAAACAAAATTGTCTTACAATTTTACATACAAAATTATATTATACAAATATTTAAAAAAATATATATATTGTAACTAAAATATTATCAGTATAAAAATGAAAAACTAATAAGCACTATAATCAATTTAACATTTCGTCAGGTGTCGAGCTGGAAGTGGCTTTTCTATTCTTGAAAAGATACCTCAGGAAGACGGCGATGTAAGCTACAGTGAATTAGTCCAAAAGATGTTGCAGCATTCACCTATTCTATATGCTAATAATGTAAAGACACCCACACTCATTGCTCTTGGATCTAAAGATTTACGAGTTCCATTTTCACAGGGAAAATTGTGGTATAATCGTTTAGTAACAAATAACGTCATTACAAAGTGAGTATTTTGATATAGTTATGTATATATATTATATTAAAAATAAATCATAAAAATAATTTTAAAATTACAAACATAACTATTATTTAATACTTAGTTTGTACATAATTTAAATTTTTTAGATTGTTCGTTTACGAAGATAATCATTCTTTGGCTAAAGATGAAGTGGAAATCGACAATGTTATAAATACTGCACTTTGGCTATTGGAACACAACAGTGAATGATCAATAGAATATTCAAATATAATACAAGAACAATTAAGTATGAGAGGAATCAAGTGTGCATTTAATCTATTCTACTAAGCCTTCAACTTATTTTTATCGTTAATAATGTTTATAAAAATAATGCCAAATTGAATGGCGTCATTACTTTTGTATAAGATCCAACTAATAAATATATAGCTAACATTATAGCTTCTTTTTCATTCAGTGGCTTCAGAGGAGTATAAATAAAATAATCGATAAAGACTTTAGATAAGCATATTTATAATATTCTTTTCTTGTAAATTTGATATACATAATTGTATATATGTACAAAAATATACACTGATGATCAGTGTCAAAGACGTTGAGTATATAGTATATACATGTACAAAGCATTATATGTAAATGTTTGTAAATTTTAGTATCAAATGTTTATAGTAATGGAATTCAATTACATGCAGAAATCCACATTATATAAATTTATATTTTAAACAGTTAGTCTATAATTATCTTAACACTATTTTTGTTTAAAAAAATTGGTCCATCTTTAAAAAGATAATGATGTGAGAATCAAGCCTTTAGAATAAGAATAAATTTGTGCAAAAAAATTTTGCCAAATAATAAAAAACACATTAAATATAACTCAATATTAGATTGTATACATCAAATGGTTTTGTTCATATTTACAACTTTACCATGACGTAAGAGATAATAGCATTTTTTGCCTAGTAACATTACACTAAATATTGTAAATCACATATGTATATTACACATTTTTAGAAACATGTTTAAGTTTTGGCCATATGGAAAGACTTGAAAAATTATAATGCCAAATACTAATATTTATCTTTTAAACTATTATTATATTAAAGAATATAAAAATTCAATAAAAATATTGCAATCAAACAAGGAAGAATTAAGCAATTTTTTGCAGTTTTTTGATCATTTTTAAAAGTTAATAATCCCAAATTTTCTATCGATTTTCATACGTTTTCTTAAAAATGATCAAAATATTAATAACTTTAGGTATTTTTGGCATATGTTGTGATTTTTTTCATGTAAAGTACACAAAATTCAGTGCACATTTTACGCAGCTCAACATATTGCAACTTTGTAAGAAATTCTTTAGAAAATTATTATCTAATTAAAACATTAGATAAATAAATATAAAAAGTTTCTGTAGTCAGAAGAGTATGTCAATTCACGCGTTGGCAGCACTAGCTTGAGAAGAAGGGAATAGCGAATCATAACTGGGTGGTAAATCCTTGTCATGAAGAGATGATGGAACAACTACTTCTAGCATTGGTGCTGTAGGCACATAAGGTGGATTTGGTGCACTTTGATCGCCAGGCTCCATAGGTAGTCCAGACGTATTACCACTATTAGAGGCAGGTGGTCCAGCACAATCTGGTGACCAACACAATTTTTTGTGTTTTCTACAAATCCAGAGGCACAGAACAAATATAATAAAACACAAGAATATAGTTGTCACAGCACTAACTGTCACTTTTGTTCCTGTTCCATCACTTTCTATTCTTCGTTCTACCGCATCAGTACAATTACTTTCATCAGAACAAACTAAACTAGCACAATTTGAAATAGTGTCACAAACAAATTTACTATGAATGCATGTGGTAAGGTAAGGAGGTCCTGTCCAGAAATGCGTAGAAGATCCTGCAGTAGCACAGTCTGAAAAAACAAATGAAAAGTTATGTATGTTTCATTCTTAAAATAATAATTATTTAATTAGTATAATCAATTTCAGTAACAATCACTTGATTAGACACAGGCAGTACCTTTATAAGGAGTATATGCTACTATTAAATCAAGATTCTCTCCTGGTTTTAATGGTTGTCGTGATATAAATATTTCAGTTGTAATTTTTCCATTAGGAGGGCTAAATTCTTCATACATTCCTGGGCCATATTCCAATGGATTCAAATAATCTGGTGGTGGTTCATAGTCAAGTGGATTAGCAGGTATGTAGCGTCTAAGTCCCTCGAAATTCTCTACTTTTCCACAATATTTTTCTGAAGGAGGTCCATTTTCTGGTGTAAACTAAAATCAAATATTACGAATTAAGAAAACCCATATAAACTTGTAAAAAAATACACAAATACATTCAAATAATATAAAATTGTAATATGAATATCAGCAGTATTAGTTTTAAATATAGACAATGAAATAAAAAAATGAAAAATAAATTTAAAAAATGTCAATACCTACTGTTCAACTAAATCTATAAGTACAATTATATTTTTAGCTTCACATAAACAAATTTTGCTGTAAATGCTTGTTGTATTGATAAACTCATTCTTATTTATTGAATAATTTATGTATATAAGACATAGAGAATGAAGTGATGAGGTTAGTCCATTGATAATTTCATTTTAAAAGCATACAAATTTATCAAATTATACTTTTATTCAATATATTTAATTAATTTAGTATAAAATGAGTCATTTCTAATGTGAATCTATAACAGTGAGATAAATATGAAACATACTCTGATAAAGTCCAAACAACTTGATCCATTACGTCGAAAAGACATTCTTTGTACAACCGCAAAGAGCCCATCACCTTTTGGAGCCTTTATTTTAAACCTGCAATGTTTATTGTACTTCACCATCCAACTATCGAATACATGAGAAGGCTTGATAATGATGGCAGATTCCTTGTAAACCCTTAAATCATCCAAACTCTTGACATTGCTATTTGCTGGGTTGCAAATTAACTCGTTATCCAAACCATCTGAATCACAGAAACAAAATAATGCTTATAAAACTATGAATCAGTAACAACGAAAAAGGTTAGTAAATTCATTGTCCGATCTTTAAGTTTTCATGCAGTGGCAACTTTTCGTACACTTAGATACTTACACTCAATGTAAGTCTTGTCACTTAAGTCGTCATAGGATCTGCAGTACGGGGAGAAAAGAAAGAGAATGCAGACGAAGATCGCTACGCAGTGCTCGGCCATCTTGAATCAACTGTCACAATACAAAGCCATGTAGGAGGTGGCGTGTAGAGCGGCTGAACCAAAGCTCCGTCTCTCATGCGGTCCAATCCGCGATAGAAAACTGCGGATGATTCTTGCTCAGCAATAACCGCTTCAGCGCGCGCTCGATCACGCGGGAAATCTGCTCGTGACGCAACTCTTTTTTTCGCGGTATCAACGCTCCTCCTGGATCCTGGAAATCAAGCAGCGACACGTCATTCAGCGCTGCGCCTACGTGCGCTGGCGCGCAAGACGATACTGCCGTAAGGTAGTTTTCTTCACTCCATTCCGCTCCACTGCTTACTTGGCTTACTGCTGATGCCCCTCTCTCTCTCTCTCTCTATCTCTGAATAAGTATAAGGTAGTCTGAATGTGAACAAGTATAAAGTGCACTGCGCCTGCGCCGCAAACGTGTGCAGCCACAAGTTACAGATCAAAATAATGCACCTGAGGCAGCAGCATATAAACCTACACTATTACCTATACCGCCTGCGTACAGTCTCTGTGATGTCTATTAGCTCTAGCGTGCGAACAGCTTATACTTAGACCATGAATGAAAGTAACCAAGGGTGTCGTTGAACTCGACTGGGAGCGTTTGTGCACTTTCGCAATATATCTATATATCAACTTGTCACTTGTAACAAAGAAACTGCAACCGAGTGCGTTTAAATGGAGTACAGGTAATGTTTACGTGAACTAAATTTTTTATAGGATCTCGACTATTTTTCGAGACATTATATCTATATTATCGTTTTTTTTAACTGTTATGACTTTGGTTTTTCATCAAGTGAAAAATGTATTACACAATACCTTTAAATTGTATTAAAAATAAAAATTATTTATGGTTGTATCTTTTTATTATAGAATGGAAAAGTATCCAGAAATGAAACATGTCGAACTTGATTTCGGCAACGTAGAAGTAGGAGTGACAAAAATTATGTCAATTAAAATTGTTAACCAAAGTAATGTGAGTTAATTTTTCATAAAAAGTGGTTTTTTTCAATAAATGACTTTTTATTCATAACGGCAGACTAATTTCGAATGAATTCAAACTTGACTGTCACGTGCAATTTCATTTTCTTCAGAAAAATCAATCATACGTTGTTGAAAGAGATTCCAGAAGTAATCCACTTGACTGCGTGTTTCAAACAGTCCAACATACATGGTCACTACTTCCTTGTGAATCTTATGTATGCGACATTAGTTACAAGCCTATTCTACCAAATCGGAAGTATACGGATTATTTTTTCATAACCGACACCTTTGCGTGTTGTTTTAAGATCATAGTTCGAGGCTATTCTTTAGGTAACTAATCTAGCCTCTTTTGTTTACTTATTTAAGTTATATCTATATTTTCATTTACTTATCAGACTGCAACAAATTTTCAAATCGGAAAAATGAAATTTCAATTTTTTTAAGTTTGGGTATTTTTATGTTTCACACACGAATGTATTATATTTTTTTTTCTTTTAATAACCCATGTTTATATTGAAATACGATATTTCAAGGTCCTAAGGTGACAAGTTCCTCGACCAGATTAATAATGACTTGCGAAAGTAAACACTGCACAGCTCGCAGGTGCTTTAAGTTGATGAACGAGGCGAGTGTCCCTGCTAAATTCATGTTTGACATTGACATTGCTCAGTGCCCGTTCAAGATCAATGAAATCAGTGGAATAATAAAACCGGCGTCGAGCAAGAGCTTCAATATTTCATTCGAGCCTACCGACTCCGGAATTTATAACTATCACATGCCGTGTCTTATCTTGAACCAGGTAATTTACCATGAAGTAAATTAGAACGTTCCGAAAAATAGTACGGTTAAATACTATTGCTTACTTATAAAGAACACCGTAGAAAAAATTTTTCTGATCCAATCGAGAATATATTGAGCTCTTCGAATGATTACATTGTCGCTTTTTTCATAGGACCCAGTAATTTTAGAATTGTATGGACTTTGCTGCTGCAAGTCGGATAAAAAATGTTTACAGGCGTTTGATGCGAAAATAGGAGACGTTAAGATGCTTAATACGGCAAACAGTTTTTTGACTTACATGAGCGACGTAACTACGGCAGTAAAAAACGATCCGCCCTCGATTTCGTTATCGTCCAGATTTATTGATTTCGGATACGCTCAATTCGGCCTGGAGAACTTCGGGAAACGTACACCACATACTGTATGCTTAACTAATCACGACGATTTTAACATGTACATCTTATGGCAAAAAGGTAAATTACTATGCTATATAAAAAAATCACATTTTCAACTGGAAACATCAAGTATACATACATATCTGTGGCTATTTATAGGTGGTTTATTTTCTTTATCCTAATTGAATATAGAAACGATTTCATATAACGTGTGTACGATAACTAGATACATAATCAAATTTAAACTAGGACAATAATAAAATTTCTAATTTTACAAATTTTAAATGCATAAACGCGAGGCGGGAAACTCAGTTTTTTTGTTACATGAGATTTTTCAGTAGGATATGTATTTATCAGTTTATTTCATTAATAGTTAATTTTTAATTTATTGATCGGGTTCATAATTAAATTAATGAATACGCTCCAAAAATAAACAAGAACAGCATAATATTAGATACGTCCACAGTTCCCAACATAACGATATAACTTCATATATACCTACTTTTGCGAGTTTCCACGAAGCAGAAAATGTATAACCAGGTAATGCCACCGCTGTACTTAAATATGTGTGTTGAATTTGTCAACTGATTAGTACAATATCGTGCCCTATACCTATATATCTCGTTTGTTTCGATCTTACAGATAAGTTTGAAGATTAAAACCTTTTTTTCTCAAAAACTCAAAAAATGGACTTATGTGGTTATATGCCTCAAAGCTAAAGATATAATCTTAGTTTAATCAAAGTATGTATAGTTCGTAAATAGGTATATATAGAAAAGTAAATATAATTTTTTTAGACGTATGTGACGTGTTCAGTATTCGACCCTGTGAAGCAATGGTACAGGGCAGTCAGTCGGTAATTTTCGAAGTCCGATTCGATCCAAGCGAAGAGCGCATATTTTATTGCAGAGAGCTTGTAGCGCGCGTATACCGATTGCCTTGTTACGTAACGAATGTTGAACAAATATCCAACGAACTACTTATGGACATTGTTCCCGATTTTGTCTCAGTCCGGCTCATTGGTAAAGCGACACGAGCACGTAATGAAGGCCATGAGTTAATTCTTATAAATTTTATTCATAATATTAAACTGTAATCAAGGACACGCTTATGAGCACGGGTCGAACGGATGGGTACCCCAGTGCGAGATTCCGGAGACGGTTACGTTACCAGCTTGCGTCCCAGCCTCGCCTGTGTACACGACATTTATTATGAGAAGTTTCGGCCAGCATCCGCTGATGTTTTGCTTCGTGCCACCAGCTAAGAGTCGTTTCAATGTCAAACCAATGATGGGCCTCATCTGTCCGTAAGCTTATAAATAGTGATTATACGTGGTTTATTTTGATATAATACTCAAGTCAATTAAAAATTTGAAATTTTTCTGGATTCAAAAGAAGTATTTGAAAGACAAGATTCACTTTTCTAACATTCGTACACTGCATACCATTACGAATAATGCTTCTGATTAAAAAATCAAAATCCTTGTAACTGAAAAGCAATAGATCCATTTAAAAATTTGTTATTACATATAAATTATACCAATTATTCATAAACGTTAAAAACAATATATTTTTTTCAATAAATAAAGCTTATTGAGTATGAAAAATAGAGAAACATTTAATTATCATCGAACAGTTAAAAGTCTTATAAGCTTTAAGTACATTTTACACACCTCCAAGTAAATGAAAATGTAATAGACGATTATCTTTAAACGATTGTCAGTGTCCGTAATTACTCATGTGGTGCTAGAATAAATATTCATGATAACAAAACGATCTGAACGTTTAAATTAGAATCACGTTGATTGTTCGTTTCCATCGAGACAAGAAATCGAATCTTTTTTACGCTCATTTTTCTTTCATTATTTTACTGAATGCTCTTCATAAAATAATAACTCTGAGAGGTCTTTTCATACTGTAGATCCAGTACCTATAAGTTTCCTAAATAATTTAAAGTGTTCTTTCTTTAATTTTTATATTTTTTTAAACTCATTTTTATTCGATATTTGTATTTTTTTTTACTTCGGAACATATTGAATATTACTTTTTAAAATTTATAATCAATGCCTTTTTTTATATTTTTATAATTTTCAGTATCTGTATTTGAAAAAATATGTCCTGTCTGTATATTATGCGCGAAGTTTAATAAAAAGAGCTATTGTACCTATGAATGGAACACTCTGGTTTCCTTACAACCGAGTAAATTAAATGCTCAATTATAAATAAAAAACAGATATTTCATGACAAAAATAAAAGAATCCAGATTAAGTATTTGATTGCGAACTGATTTTTCTTATCCGAATCGTCCTTATACAATAAATTATCTGTAAAACATCATCAAGTACTTACTAAGTTTTGAAAGTTCCAAAATAAATTTCGATGATCGTAAAACTCTTTCCTCTATGTACTACAGACAGCAGACTCAGCAACTGATCGCTGTGCAGCTGTTCCCGGACACGGAATGTGATCAGGCATACGTTGAACGCTGGGCTGTGCGACTGAACGGTGACGTGCGTAACGAAATCTACGTGGACTTGCAGGGCTTTGCCGAGCAGGCCTCGCTCTTTTTTGGCGATGAAAATTCCGTGCTGTTTGATCCGGTCCACGTGAATTGCCAGCACATCCAAACGGTGCCTGTGCGCAATACGACGCGACACTGCGTACGGTAAGTTCAATAAGATAATTATACTTTTATATATATATATATGCATACTAGAAAATACGGCAATGCTACCTAAGTACATATTCAATTGTGATCAGGCTGCTACATGGGCGGGTTCGGTGATCAAACAGTGTTAGCGAGAATAAATATTCACAGATCATAAACTTTTTCACGCCGTAGTTTACAAGTAGAGAGAAATTAATCGTCTATATGTCATTGCGCTAGAACAAACGATGGTACTTCGAAAAGTAAACTCTATATATTTTTATGAGAGTCGAAGAAAGGTTCATTAGATATATTATTATCATCATATCTATGTTCGTTTATTTATACGTGCATATACATTACAAATTAATATACTAGCACTTTACTTGAGTGTATAAAATACAAAGCGGACTATTAAAAAGCAGTTTTCTTGACTACCTATACGTTACTCATAACGCAGAAGCATAACAAAATAAAAGTAAGTTAACTCTAGGATTGGATTATGTAATATCCGAAATATATACATGTATCACTCTAGACTATTAACATATTCTCCTGACTCTACAAATTATCTTAAATTTTACTTTCACGATAATCAATTTTTTTTAATGATTTGGGGAAGAGTAAGTTATCTCTAGTTGATTTGGTCATACTGGTCATACACCAATTCGGCTACACACACATTTCCTAGGTCCTACTTTGTTGGAAGCAAAGTGTGTAGATATGGCTCAGTTACCAAGAGTATTGTTTTTATTGTTACAACATGTGTACATCTAGTCATTTTATTTTTTATTTAGTTCTTATAGCAAGGCTAATTTTATTTTTGAAGTTTTCGGAATTTTTCGTCTACTAGAGGATAGATTATAATTGAATGTATGTTTGGAAATTTTCGTCGAGATTGTTTTCAAGCCGAATTAACTATACACATTATAGGAGCATATACATATAGATAAAACACTCCTTTTATATTTTCGCTTCGCGTCAAGTCAAGTTCACTTCTAGGACATCCTCAATTTTTTTTAATAGATGTAATATATTTTGACATCATTTACATTTGTTTTTTTTTTTTCAATATGTTTACAGAAACATTCAACAAAATATCAGGCCGTAATACCAAGAGTTACTTTATTTTAGGACCGGAAAATGGGGATATCTCAAATGATTAGTTGATATAGAGCGTCATTGCGGTCCGCGTCATATGGCGAGCATCATATTTGGGTTTAGCAGCACATAAGAATACTATGTGTATCAGATTAAGATCCGAGTCGTTTTTAGCCGTTTTTAGAGAGATATAAGATGTAAGAGACTAACTTATTGTCATTCTATAAAATTTTCATAAAAAATTTTCACCATGTAGATCCAATTAAACTTTGAAAATATTGATAAAGTTATATATAAACTTACATATTATGAAGAAATAACTTTTTTCATTATGGAATGAGGCCTCTATATACCCTTATAATATTATAGCGTGTACATGCTAATACTATAATGAAATGCATTAACACTTTGAGGGAAGCATGACCCATATAAAAGTTGTAAATTATACTGTAATTTTCTTTATTGTTATACTGGTGTAAAATGCATATACGTATTTTTATGACATATATGTCATAGAAATATTTTAAATATTAATTATTGATAGAATTTTAACACATAGACTACACACTGTAGGAAACCGATTTCAGTCGCATATTTCGAAAGATGTTTTCTTGTATCTAACAATTCCAATACGTTCAGTTTAATTACATAGGCTCTTATTTCTAAGATAAGAGCTATACTTATTCAAAATGATGATACAATTTTTTCACCATATAATGGTGCAATTTGCACATGAACTTTGATTCTGTAACATGTCGAGATCGTTAAATTACTTAAGATGATGTGAAATACCGACATAATTTTCAAACATGGATATCTCATGAAAATACTAATAGAAGCATCCAAAAAAAAAATTGAGTATAGTATAAACATATATAGAGCGCTTGACGTTCGTGCTTTTCCAAAAAAAATGATGAGAATTTATTGAATTAAATAAAAACCGTACTGTCGGTAAGTAGGAATCTGCAATTAAGCTACTTTTCAAACATCAATATCTCATGAAAATACCAATAGAATCATCCAAAAAAAAATCTGAATATAGTGTTTACGCGCCCTTACGAAAATTAATTATAGTATTGCTTATAATAATGAATGTAGTTCAACTATAGTTGGGCTATAGTTGAACTAT
>UXGD01007429.1:0-10951 GCA_900474315.1 Torymus auratus | reverse complement strand
GATTGTATTTCAGAAGTAAAATCCAAATTGTTGTCACTAAGTTTACCACAGTGACAGAGAACTTGTATCAAGATGTGAACTTGAATCTAATTTATTTAATGCAACTATGCAAATAAGTATATGACAATAGAATTTATAAAGCATATCTTTCTTCCATTTTATAATCCTCGAATGGACTACAACATGAAATGTATAGTCTTAATGATACTGAAAGAAAAAGTATTAGACGTTATATATATATGAATTATTATTTACAACAGTATAATGTGTAAAAACTATTACACCTTACTTGTCTTTATATATACATATTTAAAAAGGGAAACTCATTTTATGATATTTTATTTAATAATGGCTATATATATAATACTTTAGATTCTTCAAAAAATATTCTAATCTGAAGATAAACATTGTCAAGTTAAAGTAATTAGCGTTAAAATTGATATTAAAATGTTAATATAAGGTAAATGATATACAAATTTCCTACCATATATTATAAGCTCAACTTTACCGGTTGGGTAATTTTTATACAAAAATATTTGAATGTCACATAGTATATATTCTGAATAATTTGTTTTGGTAAATTTTGTAACATTTGGCCAAAAAACTGTGTACACATGTCAATAATAACCATTAAGATATTAAGTCTTTGTGTATATGCTAGGCTATATTTATTTTTCATATTATCATTATATATATATATGATATATTTCATGCAAAAGTGTTATAAATAAAATGTTACAACAACACTGTACAATTATTATAAAAATGCAAAACAGATCCTGTGTCTTAATTCCTTCTATCTTCCGTCATTTCAATTAATCATAATCCTCTTAGATGAATTTAACTTATGCTATTTAAATAATTTAAACTTTTTAAGGTACTTATGTACATCCTCTTTTGGATATGGTTTCACTACTAAACAAGTTGGAATGTTTTCTGGCTGTTCAATCCAAAGCTTGTGACTAATATTGCTTTCCTCTAAAGTTTTGTGTAGATTATTCAAACTGTCTTCATTTGGTGCCTACAAACATAATAACACTATTAATATTCAGGTATTTGAAAAAAATTTGTCAATGTATAACTAATAACTAAAACAAATAAAATATAGGATATTATAATTTCACATCACATAATTATAATATGTAAATTTGAGAATAGAATTGAAAGTCAGTGGTTCAAGAAAACTCTTTCTCAAGTTTTAAAATCAGATGCAGGATTGATAGTAAAAATTTACTACAAAAATTAAATTGAAATTTACCTCTAGTACTACTTTGTGCATATTATCCAAATCAGACAGGTAAGTTTGGGTATGAGGATCATCATGGAACATATGAGTTACTGCACTACAAGCGTGACAAGCTTGTGCTATCACAGCTCCTATAGGCCATTCTAAAGTCTTTATTAAATCTCCTCGAACTATAACATATTGAACAATGCCAGCCATCCTAAGAATATAAGCACGTTAATATATCTACATTATTTATGTATAAAATAAAGTTAAAAAATATTACGGAATAATAGAAATATTATTTAAAAGGAAATGAGTTAATATTTGTATAAAAAAGGTATATTTCGCTAAAAATAAGGCTAAGACGCTATTATAGGGTTAGAATCAGTGCTAGAATGTTTACATATATTCCGTCAATAATTTCTATCATAAAACTTACGTTAAAATCTAAAAAAGTACCTATTCGCACAGTAATATTTATAAACAAATTATATAAACAAATAAGTAAAACTATGCTGAAAATAAAATTATACACAAACTAGTTGGCAGGTTATGTTTATCACAGCCGTCTGCTATACTGTCTGACAAGTGAGTATTCAGAGCAACAAGTTGGTAGCAATTACGACTAATCTAGTAACATTTTTTATTTTATAACTGCATTTTAAAATAATTTCAATAAAATTTAATTTTTTTTAATAATATATTTGTGTGAATATTGAAGAATAATTACATATCAAATATCAACTAAGTACAATTTATTAAAGCTACATGAGGTCTACATCTCTGATCTCAGTCTCACTAATGTTTATTATACGCAGAAGGTAACTAGCTAGTAATAATGCATGTGCCGACGTTACAGTACTATTGATTTTTAAAGTTTTTCAAATAATATAATACCTAAAAGTATTATTTATATCATTATACATCATTTTGTATGTAAAATAAAATAAGTTTCTGTAAACATTTCAATTCAAGAAGTATGCACAAAATATTTTAATATAATTAATTTTTAATTATTAATATTTTCCGTTTTTAGTGAATTTATCAATCTCAATAGTTAGGTTTTACTTTACTTTCTAAGTGTAGGCAAAACTATAGGTGCAATGGTAATAATAAAATTATTGCTTAAGAATTTTTTTAATAAAAGGGTAAATTTTATTGTAAGTAGTAAGTATTATATATTATTTTATGGTATTCTTTTAGATGGTAAAAATAATTTTTTTTTTCACGTTAATTAGCTTTATAGAGTTATAGAAACATAGTAATCTAACGTTTAGTTTATATATTATTGGTATATGCTTTTTTAATATTGGAAATAAAACAATTAATGATGCATGATTGAAATTAGGTGTCTGGATGAGATAAGACAATTTATTGTATTTTCTTAATAATCAATTCTACAAATCTGATAACATTGAATTCTGACTAAAACCACGTAATTGATATAATATTTTGTGTGCACACATTCACGTACAAAAAATTAAAATTTGATCAATATATATATATATTTAAAAAATTATATTTATATCAAGAGCACAAATGAACAAAATTGAAATTAATTGAAAAAATTTTTGAATTTTCTTATTATAAATTTTTGTTTTTTCACTTGCTTAAGTCAACAAATATTTTATTATTATTTCTGCATCAACTAAGAATTTACTAAATTAATTCCGGTCAACAAAAATACGTCAGTGTTCCTGTACAACTGGAATAACGAATGGAGGTATTTTAAAATAAAATTTTACTAATACTATACTAATTTAATTTTCATGAATGGAATTTTATTTGCAAACGAATTTGAATTGACATGGTCAGTTCTAACGTATAATATGTTATATATATTATGCAAAAAAATAGCTCGCGTGCAAATTTTCGAAAAGTGCGTTACAGAAAATAATAATATAATGCATGACGTTAATGATAATATCAAGTTTGACTAAACTCCGTAATGAAATTAAAGTAATAATCAAATATTTGAAACAAGCCTGAGTATTTTTTATATACTTATAAGTGATATATCAATATCATGCAAAATTTTCCACGTGAGATATTTTATCGTAATATTAAGAATTATTTAAATATTTACGGTTATGTAGAAAGAATTGCAGTTATCGTCGTACTAATTGTAAGTTTATCTCATATTTGATTTTAATTATTCCATTTATTGTGAAATGTAACATGGACTTGCACTAAATAAATTATTTCGTTACCTAAGATTATAGAAATAGTTTGCTATTACTTCAAAATCAAAATTTTCTTATCAAGATCAGACCGCCATTACTACGTATAAATGTATACATTATATTTATCTACTTGCGTATTCTTTTTTTTAACATCAACGATATTATAATCTTTGGATACGTTTTTACGATTTGAATTATATCTATATATGTATGTATATATATAAATACTCCATCCTCAAGTCAGCATGAAAAAAAAAACAAAATAAGTAAATAGGTACTAAGAGTCACAAAATATTTGATAAAATAATAACAGCCACATCTGTATACATAACAACTGTATGCATAAGTATCTTTTCGGTTGACCAAACAAACTCAACCAAATACGAAAGAAACCATTAATAAAAGATACGTTTAAAGTTATTACATAGTAAATGCGTTTATATAGCCTATTCAACTCTTCGAGTATAGTTGCGTACAAAATTGCAAGTTATCAAAGATCCATTGTTTTGGTCACCGAATACCTTCAAATATCAAACGTAACACCGCCGAGCGCCAGTATAGCCATCTACCCGACTACGGCATTGTACAATCGATATCACGCTGATCACGCACGCACAGCACAGCACATTATTACATTGCAAAAATTGAGCTCCCGCGCCAGTGCTGCCCCCTTGCCGGTACCGCACTTGTTCGCCGGCACTTTGCGCTCTCTCTTCACACACACAGTACACACACATTCGCGACTCTTCCCCACTTCCGCGAAAATCTACCACTCCGGCATAGTGGCGCAATAAAGGTACAATATACGTCGCGCGCGGAGCCGGTTACTTGCGCCGGGTGCCGTGTCTCTCAGTCTCTCCCATCTTCCTCATTCCGAGCCGTGTCGCCGAGCTGTGCAGACGTTCTCCAGGTGCTTCCCAACACATAAACCAAGCGTGAGTATGCAACAAAGGGGAGTTGCTTCTCTTTTATTTTTTCGCTAGTCACTGTGCGCGCGCGCCGTGTTGATTACAGAAATCATTCGCGAGTTTCGTAATGTTGATTCGCCGTGGCAACGTGTTGATTTTCGCACAAATTGTCGTGGGATAATAATGAAGGTTCGCGACGTCGAGTATATATAACCGTTAGCTTTGGAAAGTGTAACGAACTTCTTTTTGTTCGGTCCATGTCGCGCCATACTCACACCGACATACATACAGCTACAGAGATATAATCGCAAGCGCTGTAAGGGAAATCCATTACCTCGGGCGGCGTGCTCAAGGCTTTCATCTCCCGCGGCTTGCTCGCGCACACACAGTGGACTCATTCAATTCGCTACGTGCTGCATATACCTATATTATGTAACCTCCTTTTTATTCTCCTTGGGAGTGCCGTCGAAGGATATAATCCGCGCGTGCGAATATCCACTGCCTGCATGCGACTTTGCCGTTCTAGACGGTTCTCTCAGGCTCGTCCGTGTGTATGTGCATGCGTGAGTGTGTGTGTGTGTGTATCTTTGAACTCTGTACAACGTCCGTTATAGGTAGGTATTTTTTTTCATCACTTGCGATCGAACAGGCTTAGAAGAACCGTTGCGCTATTGTTTTGAATTTTTCATCACTCCTCATTATTATCATTTATACACGCTCTCAAGATTCTTATACGAATCGCTCCAGTTATGTGTGTGAATGTAAGCGAGTGCTTGTATGGAGCACAAGCGATCGCGCGGTTCGCGCATTTTTTTTGCCTCATTCGCGGTTCTTTAGATTGCGATTATTAGTCAGTCGACCGCGACAGGAAACTTTATTGCTGAATGATGATTATTTAGCGTATTAATAAAAATGTGATTCCGTATTAGTCTGATTGATTTTTAAATTTTTATTAAAAATTTAAAAATACTTTGTACATGAATGTAAAATGATATTCTGCAAAATACTCATTCAATTACTTGTATATCTTTTGTTTTCTGTTTAAATTTATTGTAGAATACGTTGAATGGTTTTAACTTCAAAAATGAAAAAAAAGTTATTTCTTATGCCAGATGTCTGACTTTGATATTTAAAATGATGCCAAGTAGTTTGTATCACATTTGCTTATCATTTGAATTTAATTACAGAATTCTAAATCAAGATGCCTGTCCCAGCCATTCAGAAGCCTGCACCTGAATTCAAAGGAACTGCTGTTGTCAACGGTCAGTTCAAGGACATAAAGCTCTCTGACTACAAGGGCAAATATGTAGTGCTGTTCTTCTACCCTCTTGATTTGTAAGTATACATTAATATTGTTTCCAGAATGTTCGATTGCAATGTCATTATGATATATTGGCATAAAACTTTGATGCGTTATCAACATGAGATATAAAATTCAATAGCTTGTATTGATCTAAAAATTATGTAAAGATAGTGCTCATTTTTAAGTGGTAATAAGATAATTCTATGTCGTATTTTAAACTTCATTTAATGATGAATTAATGAATATACTTACTACTGAATATGTCTGTTTAATTACTTATAAAAAAGGGGAACTTTTTTCTTTGTGTGACATAATAGGAAATGGTAATCGAATCTAGAGATAACATAGTCACGTAAATCAGACTCAAGATTTCAAACTTTGATTAGAATGGTCAATGTGTCACGCACCACTGATACTAGATACAAGATATAGTGGCAATTAACCGTCTAGTGTGCTTATCAATTAACGATTCACAGTTGAAATTGCATTAAAAATAATATTTTTCCTTTCAGCACGTTTGTCTGCCCCACGGAGATCATTGCATTCTCAGACCGCGCTGAGGAATTCGAGGCCATCGGCTGCCAACTGATCGCCGCCTCCACCGACTCTCACTTCAGCCATCTTGCATGGGTCAACACGCCGCGCAAGCAGGGTGGTCTTGGCGAAATGAAGATCCCCCTTCTCGCCGACAAGAGCTCGAAAATTGCGCGCGACTATGGTGTACTCGACGAGGAGAGCGGTATCCCCTTCCGTGGCCTTTTCATCATCGACACCAAGCAGAACCTTCGTCAGGTCACGATCAATGACCTGCCCGTTGGAAGGTAATAAATTAGCATATCGCTATTTAACGAGTCTTGCATACCTTTTTGTTAATTAAATAAAAAAAAGAATTACAAATACTGTCTTTATAAATGTTAAATTTTAGAGCATATTTTTTGAATTTCAAAATTTCTCTGTACAGACATATAAAAAATAATAAATAATTAATTTAAAATTTTTTTTAGGTCTGTTGATGAGACCATCAGATTAGTACAAGCATTCCAATTCACCGATAAGCATGGTGAGGTTTGTCCAGCTGGCTGGAAACCTGGAAACAAGACCATGAAGCCTGATCCAGTTGGTGCTAAGGAGTACTTCAAGGACCAGTAAATTGTGTCATACAAAACATTTCTGCATAATGCTAAGTTGCATTAAAATTATTGAATACACGTACTATAAAAAGTATTTTTGAAGAATTCCTGTAGATTAGGATCCGTTTTTTTTTTTGTTTTATTTAATACACTTTTAATAAACGAATCTCTTTTTTATACAACTTCTTTTATTATTCCATAAACTATGTTATTTAATAATTAAATTATTACTCCTACTTTGTATATAGACTTAATTCAGACCAAAAAGTACAAATATAGATGATCAACTTTTTGTAACCCGAAAAATTGAGAACTTTTAATTTTAATTTTGTTGAATATGAATTCAATCGTATATTAATATAAAGTATAATACAGTTCAAAACAAATACATTTTAAATGAAACTAAAGTATATTTTATTTCAAGCATTTAAATAACAGTTTTTGAAATTTAAATAATTTATTGTACTGGTTTCCTTGAAAATATCACATGTCAAATTATGTCTTATTACGTAAGCGCTTTTAAGCGAGTTAAAAAATCCAATATTCCAAAGTAATGATAGCAATTGTTCTCTATAGTCAGAGATTATCTACAGAAGATATCTACATTATCAAATGGGTAAACGCAACAAGTAGTGTCTTACATATTTTTAACTAGTTTAATTGTCTTTTAGTTTCATGAATTATTGATTGGTAGAACGTGTTTATCGCCAGATTAAAAAGGTATTAATTTTCTATGGATAAAAATGATTAGATAATGTTTTCAAAGTGCTTCATAAGCTTCTTTTTCGTTATTTATGGATTAATGGACTAGGTATTCCTCATCAAAAATATATAATATTATACTCGAGTGAAAACTAAAAGAGATCGGAAAAAGTACCTGGCAGGAATTTGTGGTTAGTGGTTTCGTATTTTTAAAAGTTCGACTTTTCTCTTTTGATTCGAAACAAGCCCCAAGTTTCGTATAATTATTTTTCAATCAACAAAATATTAATTATGTTTAAAAAAATTATTTTGTTGAGTAATCCAAGTTCAAGAAGAATTTAATATAATAATATTATTTTTAGATAATTAATCAGTTACCGCTTCACTTGCGATTTGATGCAAAATGGACTTTTATTACGGGTACTTATAAATACGTTTATGTAAAAATGTTATAAATAGTATTCAAAATAATATTATTTTAAATAATGATAATATAATACTTTTTTTAATTGCAAATTAGAACGAACTCCTGTTGCAGATAATAATTTTAGGAATATCTAGTAGTAAAAAACAGGTATTCACTTCAAACGCTAATAAATTAGGCATTATTTATTACCAAACATTTATGGCGTATTTAAAATTTTACTAAAATAAAGTATTTCTCGGTAAATGTAAAATTCAATCGTAAATTTTTATGTAAATGAGTTTTTATTAAAACGTAAGAAGATAATGGAGTTTCGAACATTAATATTGAGCGATATTTATTTATTCACAACCGGATTTTCAGTGTAGAATAATTACTATAAAGTATGATTTAAATTTATACGCTTATTAATTAGAAACAAGTGTAATTGGTAAATTTAAAAAATGCATTTCAATGTAATATATACAACGGTTTGTTATGAACCAAATTGGGTTTCTCTTGAAATTGAAAAAAACCTTTAAAGTCTAAATTTTTCTAATTGATTTTGTCAAATATAGTATTTAGTATAGTTATACAGGCATATACTAAAAGTCTGTTAAAACCTATTTCATCTTATTTTGTAAGCAAAGTTTTCAACCTGAGCCCCTATTTTTGTACTGCACTCTACTTATTATAGGAATTATAGATACAGGAATCGATCACAGTTCACTTTGGAAGATAGAACATAAAATTGTTGTTTTATTATTACTTTCTACCTTATTGGCATTTATATATTGTTCTCGATCTTCAACATTGGCTAACAATTTTGATCAAAACACAAAGCAAGTCACTACCCTACATTCATCTAAGATAATGTTGAGTATCAAACTCCCTCTGACACCTCGGAATCACCACCCACAATCTAGGCATCCTCCACCGTAAATATATATTACAATCACCCGTCCGTATAAAACACAGGCGGGCGAGTAAAGCCGACACGGCGCTCGCCCGCTCATGGAGATATTTTGAGAATCCTAAATATCGACTGCGCGCTCGCTCTCGCTTGCGTATAAACGTTTATAAACCGCCTCGACGGCGAGCGAGCCCTAGACGCCGTCGTATAATCGCGGGCCTTGCCGCGCTGGAATACAACTTCCGCTTCAACGTGGAATCACACAATGCCCGCGCTTATGCAATTGGTGCGCGGACGGGGGTGTAAATAAACGCGAGAGATAGAGGGGCTAACGCACGTGCGATGAAAGGGGGATCTGCGCGGAGGAATTTACGAATAGCGTATCGCGAGAGCGGATGGATCGAGGTATATGGAGGAGGCGATGGGTTGTTTGCTTTTGCAAGGAGCCGAGGGTGGGGGCTTTCGGTTGTTAGATGGTAATGATGATGATACCGCTATTCCGCGGGAATAATTTGCGTTGGTTTTGCGCGATTGGGTAAGGGGTTTTCGTGTGGAATATGGAGATCGGCTGAGTGGTTGATGGGAAAGTGTTCAAGTTCTTTACGGAATGTATTAGACATGCCTCTACGATATTTTATAATATTATAGGCAGGTAAAAATTAGAGCAAGTAATATAAGTACTTATATTATTGGAGACAATTATTAAGTATAAATAGGGTCATAATGCAAATCAGTTTCTGATAAACATCATTTCATACAAATATTTCTTTATCAAATTTTTGTTATATAATATTTACAATCACAAGGAGATTCACACGGACAAGGACAAAAAGAAATGCGAAAATTGGCATTATAAAATAATTTTTATTTGTAGTGGAAATAACATTATATTCAAAAAATATATAGTTTTTACTACGTTTATAATATTAAAAGTTTATTGAAAAAATGAGAATCTCCTTTTCAAAAATGAGTATCTGTTCAAAGAGTTTTCAAAACGAAGGAATTCCTTTCCTTCTAGTTACAATGAAGATAATACGATAATATTTCATATTTTCGTAATATAAATCAGTATTTATATAATAGCTTATAATGAAAATATTTCAAAAGTATAAAGGAGTTTTCGAAGTAATTTAGAAAAATTTGTGTGTTTATCCAAAAAGTAAATATATGCACTTTTACAATAAGAATTACCTTATCACTTATAGAAAAGTAAGTATGAACTTTTTTCAACTGCACGACTATGTACTTAACGAATAAATACGTATGTATTTACGCAAAATGAACAATATTTCACTTATTTGGTTTTACAGAGTTTACTTATTTAATTTAGCCTCCGACAGTTAATTAGCTAGTTTAATTAATACTTGTTTTTTAAATAAGTAAACATAAACCTTTCGTTATCTGACACCGTTGAAAGATACTGGCTGAAATTTTATGCCTTGGTTCTAGCATCATCGTACATTTACAATTTACATCACATAATATTCTATAGTGGGGGGTGCAGCACGTAAGATTTTTGCGCACTGAATTCCTTAACGATCAGTCTAGAAACACTTTTAACTTCTTGATTTGATAGCAAGCGAGTTCGAAAACACTTTTAATTTTTTTAATTAGCCGCTAATCACGAATTGTGCGGACATTCCATCGATTAAGTTGAAGTCCAGAGGTGTAAAGCTAAGTGCTTTTGGACTCACACGATATCAAGCTTATTAGAAATAAATGCTCGCTTGAGGCACAACCCTCTTGCAAATATTAGATATAATTATCACGATAAGTTATTATAATAGTAAATAGATCTTTTCATAGAAGTTTATCAGATAAATTAGAACCATTTCCCATTCATTTTTGGGTTTAATGATCGAAAAGTCCTAAAATTTAACGATTTTTTAAATATTAAGAAATGCAAATATAATCCTGATTTATCGATTAGAACTTTTTGGAAGCTCAGTTTATTCAATAAAATCAATATATTATGAATTATATATATTATATTATTTAAACATTACATAGACATTTTTTTGATATGTTGAAATGAGCGCGCATATGAGTAAATCTCCAAGAAATGGCCAAAAAATGTTAAAATTTTTTTTTGAAGGCACACATACGCGACAAGGTTTTTCTCATTTGATAGGTCATAACATATACGAAAACGCTCGTGTTCCATCAAAAACGACTTTGTGA
>UXGD01007428.1:0-10952 GCA_900474315.1 Torymus auratus | reverse complement strand
AAATACGTAAGAAAAGCTTTGGTGTTAGAGGGGACCTCAAAATTGCCACGGCAGGTATTGTGGGCCCCCGGACTATTTGTTTATACTGAATTGCCGATGCTAACCCTAATTATCAAACCAGTAAAAAGCTATAGCTTTTAAATTTTCTATAGAAATTCAAGGATACACATTATCATAATTAGATTTATATATTATGAACTATTTTTACTTATAAAAGTGTAATAACTTTACGAATATCATTACCTTAATGAATTCGCAATATTGTAACAGTTACAATATCAGTTTTATTATTACTACACACGTCTTATAGTACGTAATGGATTAGCTTAATTCGCCGGGTGAGAGCAAGAACGTCCTATCTCCACTCGGCGCGTAAGAACGTCCTATCTCGGCTCGGCGCGTAAGAATGTCCCATCTCGGCTCGGGGCGTAAGAAAGTCCCAACTCGGCTCAACGTGTGAGAAATTCCCATCTCAGCTCAATATCCACGCACTGAGCGCCCGAGATGGGACGTGTTCTTACGCGCGGAGCCGAGATGAGACGTTCTTACGCGCCGAGCCGAGATGGGACGTTCCTAGGCGCTAAGCTGAGATAGGACGTTCTTACGCGCCGAGCGGAGATAGGACGTTCTTGCTCCCACCGGGCGAATTGTTAACGTATGTATGATTGCTCAGAATCAACAATATCTACCTTAACAGTTACAATATATTTTAAATACAACTATATCCTTTTCTCAGTGTAAGAGATTTTAGCAGCTCACGGACCAGAATTTCACATGAGATTTTGGTGTGAGATCTCAGGTGAGATTTTTCAGTAGGGCAACGTACCACGCGTAAACTATTGTGTTTACTTTCTGACATGTACTCCCTCCTAGAAGCTGCCACGCGTATGCATGTTTTTCAACTGTTTTGCCGGCTATCGCCGCGAGCATGTTGCCGCGCTCGCTTCGATCGCGCCGTAAATCACTGCAGGCTGCACTAATCGGGGAAAAAATAGACACACAAGCATAGGCGTCGCAGTTTGTAGGAGGTTATGGTTAAGGTTATGCGACGCTTTCGGTTCTTGAAATCACAGATCAAGCACAGATGACTTTACGCTGACTATGCGAAAAAATTATATCTTGCTCTCAGCAGCAATGAGGGCTGTGAGTTCCTCGTTTACTCCCTAGGTGCATAATCTACTATTAGCAATATGCTAAACGTCAAAATAGCATTAGAACCCAATAACTAAAATCAAGAAAATTTGATAGGTACGGTCTACTTCTACCGTATAAAGTTCAATAGGAAAAATTGCAATAATTTTGATTAAGGCGGTCTTACACCTATAGGCCTTTCTGGCAATAATTACCTAAAAAAAAATGATAAAAAATATTATTATAATAACATAATAGAAATATATTGTAAATATAATTTATTTTGAGTAAAATGAGCCAAGGCAGAGGTCCTTAAAATCATTTTATCCTCAGTTATGAATTGAATAGAAAATTGTTCCTAATTTATGTAGTTATGGACCTACCTTTTTCATGCTAAAAACCCTAACAATTCAAAAAAATGGAAAAAATTATTGCAAAAATATCACTTTTTGTAATGAAAAGGTAAATTAGCTTACAATTGCAACTCTTAGGTCTATAGCTACATAAATTAAGAACAATTTGAACATTTGTCTCATGAAAATCCATCATGCGGTCTGAGAGAAAAGTTACAACAAACTTTTTTTCTTGAAAATGATATAACTGAGGATAAAATAAGTTTAAGAACCTCTGCCTTGGCTGATTTTATTCAAAAAAGTTATATTTACAATATATTTTATTATAATAATATTTTTTATCTATTTTTTAGGTAATTTTTGCCAGAAAGGCCAATAGGTGTAAGACCGCCTTAACTTGACCAATGAAAGCTCAGCTCCTAATGAATTTGCTAATTTAAGGAGGTTCGATATTTACATAAAAATGCAGACAACAATTTAGAATTTTTATACGTTGTTCCTTAATTTAAAAGAGGATTTCATGAATTTTTTCAATATTTTATACTGAGCATGTTTTCGAGAAAAAAATTCTTGAATATCGAGTTTTTTTTACATACGCTCTTAAGAGAGAGTGAGGTTATGTGGCCTTGAACATAAATAATTCTTATAAAAAAGCAGAAATAAATTTATAAGATCTTCATTTAAATAGAAACATACGTAAAGTATAAAATGCAGAGGGATCTTGGTCGCTACAAAGCATTTGTGAAAGAAGTAGGGGAAAACGTAAACAAAATGCCGAGTTCGTAGGCTGCGCGAGGAGGCGCGCGGTGAGCGGATGCCCCACGGGGAGAGAGGGGACGGACCTTAGCCTCGCCCCGCAGCATGACATTATCGAACCTCCTTAAAATGGTAATTCTGAAGCGAAATTTGGAAAAAAAACAACAACAAAGGACGTACTAAACTAAACTAGATGCAATAATAATAAGCCTCATACCCTTTGACTTCCACCCCAGGGGCTCTATCGAGGTAAGCGATGACGGTCACAAAACCGTCGAAGTAACACTTTTACTTTCAATTATTTCAACTTTTTTTTATTCTACAGCATACAGAGGCTTTAACTAAATAAACGATATCTAGAAATATAACGAAAGAAGTCGAAATGATTAGAAGGAAAATGGTTATTTTGGCGGTTCTGTGACCGTCATCGCTTACCTCAATAAAGCCTCAACTGTAACTTTGTTCTATGTTTATAAAAAATCAAATTATGTCTTATGTGTTATGCTGCTACCGAATAGGACAGCATGCAAGTCGAGCCAAGTAAAGAAACTGGAGACACAACTACATTAAGCGTGCGATTTCGTGCACTAGGCATGAGACTGTTCAGGGGTAAGTCGCCACAAATAAGGAAAATGGCAGGCCATTTAGAGCGGATCACTGCAGTATGCAATGTATTTTTTTCTCATCCTTGCTAGCCCCTTGATCAACCCCCTATTCGTCATTGTGCGCAACGTGCTACTATTATATATACGTTTGATTGATATTTTTCTCGTTTAATTTCTGATTCGTTGCTTTTCAGTGAAAGTTACTTTTATCAAATCGGCATTCGTGAAAATCGTCGCGACTTTACTTTCTCCTTTGTAGTGTGATGTAAAAAAGTTGTATTCGATTGTTTGCTGAGTTCTATTTGTATAAAGTTGTAAAATGTATAATTTTTTTTAAACGTAGAGTATTTGATGAAAATTTCACCTAGTGCAACGTTTAAGTTTTTTATATGAAATGCAATAAATTATTTTAGTTTAAACGTCACTTTATTAAAAATTACTCTGATTCATTGCCATTATATATTAGCTATTTAACAATATAATAGAATTTATTAACACTACTTGTACTTACACTAGTTTTAATTTATACTGCTCATCAATACATCTTCTGGTTGTATTATCAATATTTTATACCACTCTAAACTTAAAATCATAACTTTAATATGATTATTCGGTTCTTGTCGTATAAAATACGGTTTGAAACTGGTGCGTAAGAAAATTTTTAACTCATGTGATTTTTCGCACGAGCAAAGTGAGTCGCATGAGATAAATAATCATCTTCCGCACCTATGTCGAAATGTACTATTAATGTGTATAGTAATAGCTTTTCTAATTGTTAACCCATAGTAAAGTTTATTGATTTTATAATTTGTTAGTACTGATGCAAATCTTTTAAGATTCTCAAGTTTGTTTTACTACTTACGTTATTGATGTATAAATAATACAAAAGAGTAATTTTTTGTAATTTGTTGTAATAGTGATATTATTTGTAGTTTTAATTATGATAGTTATGCATAATTGTTAAAAAAATTCAGCAAAATACAATTACAATAAAAAAAGCGCAACAAAAACACCGTGATGCATGACAATAAGCTTGCGATATTTTTGCATGATATTCCGCATAATTTATAATCGTTTAATTGGAAATTACGAAAAAATTATACAGTCATGATAAAGTTTGTCAACTATATATGCTGTAAAAGCATAACAAATAACAAGCAACCGCTACAAATCGGCGAAGGCAAGTGTGGACAAGTCAGAAATTATTTTTTATTGACTTTTCCAGTTTCTTACTGTTAGCTGTTTAATTTCTTGCAATGATCCAGAAAAAAAGTGAATTTTATTCATTGCATTTTCTTTATCGTACGTTTTTATAGGCATGTTATTATTGTTCATTGTTTTTTCTACTATTTTAATAAAATCATGTAATAATAAAATAGCACCAAACCGTAAGTAAACACTGAAGAGTCAGAAGCAAATTTTCTTTTAATTTCAGTTTAAATTTTCATAATTATAACACATTATATTATCGATTAAGAAAACGGAGGATGTAAATAAGAATACTTAAAATTCCATTGCAACACGTGCTCTTGATAATAAAAGGTAACTCACTTAAGTAAGAAGAAAAATTTAATGGAGAAAGCATTATTCATTATAATAATAAATTTACATTTACCAAATCAAACATTTCTTTAATTTAATCTGAAATTTTCCGTTCAAAAAAAAATTATAATTCACTGGTAATAATACAGTAATAATGAATTGTTATTAATATAAAAAATAAAAAAACTTCTCTTGAAGTATATAATAAATTATGTATACATATACATTTTGAGTTTTAATATTCTTTTTAGTTAAAAGGTAATTATATCTATAAAACAATTATTTTCGTATAAAAATATGAAAACTAACAATAATATGTTCATAAAAAATCACTAATGCTCAATATTTATAATCAAATAGCAATCAATCTTTCAATGATTTTTAATAATTACAAAGTTATGAGTTTCATTTAATCTATTGCACGTTATTTTTCAAACTACACAGAATTCCTAATTAGAATTTTACCCATATGCTCGGAAATTCCAATTAAAAAATTATTATCACGTATTCAAAAGAAGGTTAGCGTCTCAAAAATATATACTATACTTATACGATAAATTATAAATATACTTCTTTTTTTGATACATTATTAGTATATTCGATGTACATATATAAGTAATAGCATGGTGTTTAACTATAGTTCCTATCTATCTAAATATATCATGATTAACTTCGACTATTTGCTTATAAACACTCAAACTTGTTTAGTATAAAAAATGAGTCATTAAAATCAATACATATTTAAGACAAGCTGTCGGATTTTCAAAGACTATTTTGTATTGAATATTCTATGCCAAAAGTAAATCCTGCAAACATTCTGTTATTATATATTAATATGCATAATTTATTTTTTGACACTCCGTGACCGAAGCTCGATTTCGCACACGCTCGAATAAAGGAGCATGCGTTGAATCAAGCTTTATACACCTGGTATAAAAAAATTCGGTTCGATATGCGAGCAAGAAGGAAATTTTAACCTCGTGTGACCTTGTCACTCTCGATTCGCTCGGGCGCAAACGTCTACACGAGTATAAAATCACTTTCCCGCACTAGTATTGAAATGTACTATTTCCTAATGGTGTGTGCGAAATCGAACTCTGCGTAGCTCGTTAGGAAAAATAATAAGTATATACGCAGCACATGCGCAATAGGTCACCCGCACTCGTCTCTTTTGTCGCCCTCGTTGCGCTTTCGCGACCAACTCGACTCGTGCGAGAATGACCTATTTTGCGCACTAGTTGCGTAATTTACTATTTCCACACTCAGTGCACAAACTCGGGCTTTCCGCCCGTCGTTTTGAAATAGAACTTTTCGACATACTAGTGCGAGAGAGATGATTGTGGTATGAGTATTGAAATGTACTAATGGGTCTGAAGTTTGCAACGTTTCAGTGAAACGCAAAAAGAAAAAATTTTGATTTTACTTCCAGTTTATAATAATTAATATGAATTTTACGTGTAGATTTATTGTTTTAAAGTATCGAATAACTTTATAACAAAGATTTAGATGAAATTTCTATTGCTTAATGACTTTAATTGTAAAAAATTATTTCGTTGCATTCCAACGATGCAAACTTTAGACTTATATGTACTATTAGTATTTAGTGCACAATCAGTTTATAATGAAAGTGATGACCGATTGTTTAAAACTAATGACTCATTTTCATAAGTTTATAATAAGTTCACTGCTGTACTTGAAAGTTTATTACTCTATAAATCTCAGTAGATAAATTTTCTTAGTCTAAAAAAGTATTAGAGATTTCTGAGGATGTCGGGGTATATTTTAAAATACTTTCTTGGCTCTAAATGTGGTCGTATACGAATTTTATGAATTTTTTTATTTATCACGTTTGTAGTTGTGAAATAATTTTTGTAAAATAAAGGACATCCAAAATCAAATTTTAACGTTTTTACCTTGTTTGCAGTAAAATTTAAAAACGCATCAGTACTCGTGACTCCGACATGCTTTTAGTTAATACGTAGGAAATTCCAATAAAAATAATATTTAGAAAAATAACAATAGTAAAAAAAGAAAGATTCCACACTTGTTGAGAGAAAGCCTTTGACCGATATCCTTGTGGGGTTGCTTGTTGCAGCGAGACGCCGGAGCGACGAAGAGGCCGCCGGGGGCGCGGGCGCTGGCAGCGAGGCGCACATCACGCCCGGCTCGGACGAGGACGACGAGCACCAGCACGAGCAGCACATCATCACGGACGAGAAGCTGCCGCCCGCCGGTCAGGAAAACCCGATACACGCGAGTACCGAGTACGTCAACGGGCACAATAAGGACATCAAGAAGGATCTCGAGAAGAAGACCGACACACCCGTCTAAGAGCTCATAGTCTCCATGATCATGCCGCCAATCCAGAATTGCAGAAGATCCTCGCGCACTTCCTTTCTCTCGCTTCATTTGAACCACGAGACAAGGCCCTGTGCGTGCGCGTGTCGGGAGGAGGATAGAACGAAAAATGCCAACCCAAGCCGAGCCGATCTCGCTTTTCGCCCGGGTGGACTAGCCATTTTTCTCTTCGCGAGCACACGAACGAATGATCGAAGCAACTCTTTCCTCGGACGAGCGGCGCCGTCCTCTTTCTCTGCGTATGATAATATTAGCGAAGCTGCCGATCTGAGCGTGCGCGAATCGCTTCTCTGCCTTTATAAATAATTCTACTCTTTATCTCTTACTATCTCCACTTCTGTTTGTCCGCACTTTTTCCACATCAGTCTATGTAAAGGAAGCGAGCGATTCGCGGACGATTAAAACTGTAAGGCCCTTTTTTACATTTCTTGTAAAGCGAAGTAACATCAGTTGACAAGCGCTTAGAAAACTAAGCTCGGTTTTATTTATTCTTATTATTAACAACTTTTTTATTTCGTCCGAAAGTATAATTTTGACTATCATATATGTTGGCGTTACTTCGCTTTTTTCCATATGTGAGTTTGTACATAGGTTATTAAGAAGGATAAAGACATAGCTTAAATGTTTTAAAAAGTAGCTCAAGTCTGTAAGGGGAAACTTAGCGAAAAACCATTCCAGCGCGTAAATAAAGGCTTATATATTGCGTGACTCACTGATCAGATAAAAGAAGAATAAAGAAGAGCGAATCTCAGTAGCGTTTATAAAAGGTGTTTTTAGATTTACCAAATTTTTTAATGACAAACTTATATTTTAAGTTATAATTATAAAGCGAGTAATCTTTCGACACAATTCCGTTGAAACATTCCGAGGAAATTAAATAGAAATTAAAAGCTACAAGCTCACCTTTATTGCGTATAGGCACTTACCACTTGGTCAGTATTACTTGAAATGATCTGACCTCAAGAATGTACGAAAATTATGACAGCCATGCGTCACTTCTCTATTTAGAATTAACAAAGTTCGTCCACTAATTTGTGACGCATTTTCATTCATAAAATTTAGTATCTACGTTAACCAGGACTGCATCCGTCCATCAAATTTTATTTTACCTATTGATTAAATGTGAAAGAATGTATGGAGATTTATATATTTAAATACTTTTGTCTAAAATAATATATTTTTATTTTTAGCTAATGATTATTCGTTAATCATGATTTATTCCGTTACGCTCAGCCATTTCATTTTTAATTAATGTATCTGAAAAAAATTGGCGTTTGTAATTTCTCAGATATTATGTTATATCGACGGCTGAGCGGAACAAAATGATATCTCGGCCGAGGCTCACAGAAGATGCTATCTCGGCGGTGACTCACAGAAGATGCTATCTCGGCCGGGGTTCACAGAAGATGCTATATCGTCCAAAACTAGCTGGAAAGAAGCCAAGATACCATTTTCTGTGAGCCCCGGCCAAAATCGCATCTTCTGTGAGCTTCGGCCGAGATAGCATCTTCTGTGAGCCTCGGCCGAGATAGCATCTTCTGTTAGCCTCTACCGAGATAGCATCTGTTCCGCTCAGCCGTCGATATAGTATGTTGTATTTCAAATTCAAACCAGAAGATTAAATATTAATGCGATGATTAGCTTTATAATACTTTTTGATAATTAAGTTCAAAGTATTTGGCTGTTGACGGATGCAGTTTAAGCGACAGCATTTAAAATTAAGTTTTATTTTATCTTAGTCTATGGGAAAAATCACGCGTGAACCACTAATGAAAAATCACGTTTATTTTTTGTAATTTAGCACTGTAGTTAGCATTGTAAGAGTATCACGGACACTGATATTTTAAATGATTCAATGATGAGGTTATTTATTGGGCACATTAGAAAAAAAATCTATTTCAAAATAGATAGGAAAAAAACTAAAAGAATTCATTTTTAAAATTATAATTCGACATTAAAAAATCCTCCTTGAAAAATAGAATGAATTCACCTTCAATAATTTCTTACTTTTCATGATAACTTATTCAATACTTCTCAACCGCTTGTTTTATCTACTTTTTTGCACTCGTCTTTATGTCTATGAGCAATTTATTTATTGAAGCCTCGCAAACTTCGAGCGTTTTATTATCGCCTTCGACAATAAGGGGTTTTTGTAATTTTGTACAGGTAATTTTTACTTAGCATTACCTCATCGGCGTCAAAAAATAAAAAAGATAAAAGAAAACTCGCATCATCCAGTGACTTATCTTGGCGGATTGTATTTTTTTTTATATGATAACATACGATACAAAATGAAGCAACTGCCCTGTACTGATATTATAGTCCCATAATTTTGTACGTTTTCTTTTTACTCCTAATTTTTATTTTTGTAACCATCTATTGAATAAACAATTTTTATAAAATAACTATTGATAATGAAGGACTGTATGCCAATAAAAACACAATCATCAGACTGTCATAGACCTTTAAGCTTGCTTTCTTTTCAGAATCTTTTTTCTTGTGTAAGCTATAACATTTAAAAAAGCATATAAAATTTTGAAAAATAATTTATTAGATTAAATAACAAATAACGGAAATGTCTTATCGAGCGTCTCGAGTGTAACGAACCCAAAAAATGCGAAAAATCAAAAGAATTTAGAAAATCAAGTAATTTCATAGTATAAATGTGCGCAAAATATTTAAAAGATTCCTTTATACTTCTTTTCGAGCCAGGAAGAGAAGAGAATAAACTGCCTACACTATCACGCGAAAGTTGTAGATGAAAAAAGTAATAAAAGCGAGAAAAGAATCAAAGAGAGCTTTGGTGAAGAGATGGCAAAATGGGAGAATTTTGATGGGAGAAAGAATTTTTAACGAAGCATTCACAAATTTGTCGGCGGCCCGCCTCGAATTATCTGCGCACGCATTGTATATATATCGAAGAGACAAGAACAAAAAATATATAAATATACATATTATAAATATTACTGTAACGAGATTGAATTATATGGCTAGCGATGAATTACGTTGAGAGGTGTCGAGGCACTTGGCTTGTAACTGAACGAAATGGCGGACTTGTGACGCTCAGCGTAAACTTGCACTCCAATTGTCGATGACCCGTCGTTATTATTCATATCGAAGTGTTATAAATGGCAGAGTAATGTTTTACTTGATGTTTAAGAATACAGAATCACCGCGTGATATTGGAAAATCGCTCTGGCCTTGGTCTATTCAACATAATCATCGATGCAACATATCTGCGCGATAATTAAGTATGAAAATGTGTAATATTTAATCCTTCTATTTCCTTCTTCAATTATTAGTCTTTTTAAAACTGTATACAATTTCTCATGGCAGTTCAGTTTTGTGAGCGAGCGATTCTTCAAAGTCATTCGGTGAGTTTGTCCTTTTAATCACTTTAACTAAGGTAAGATTTAAAATAAAATGAAAGCGCGTATTAAACTCTAAAAGAATTCAAAGTTATATAGACATACACAATGCATAATACGTCAATGTGTACGCACGGCAAACAGCAAACGCTGCGATACAATTTTCGACTCGATGTCATTTTATCCATTACACTACCCTTTAACTATTAGAGAGTTACAAAAGTAATGAAGATGAAGGAAAGAAAAGAAGATAAATGATAAAACTAAAAGATTTTTTTGTATCACATAACCGTAGAAACTGATAAAAGATTTTTTCAGTGTTTTTAATGTTGATAACTAAGCAGTAGCCGTTTACACAATTTACACCTGATGGAGAGCAAACAGCGATTCGCATTTTGCGAGACATATCGCGGTATGAGCACAGGCGGAAAAACGAAAACATAGCAAACGCGTAAGTGTTGAAACTGAGGTCGCTGCCGTAAAAAAAAACATAAAAAGAACTCAGCTAGCCGTATAACACGGGACTGATAACACTTCAACCATTGGTAACGCGTCTTCGGTTTTCGACGCTCCATCACAGGCAAAGGTCGTACCACTCCTCTTTAACGCAAACAACTTTTTCCTTTTCCGTCATCGTCTTTTAAGTTTCATCTGCAGGCACCGAATCGTTTTTGATGAAATACACGTACACGCAAGTATAAAAAAAAGTAAGAGCGATTAGTATATTACACACCTAGGCCAGTAAAATAAGAGATGTCTCAGATCACATGTTTGTCAACCTCGGCTTCGCCTCGGCCGACAATTACATGTGATCTGAGATATTTCTTATTTTACTGGCC
>UXGD01007427.1:0-10954 GCA_900474315.1 Torymus auratus | reverse complement strand
CTAAAAAAGATCACTTTCAGCTCGCATAATAGGTCAAAAAAACGCGAAAAACGTGCTTGTGTGACAAAAAATATTTTATTTTCCCCAAAATTCTAAATACAAACGCACACGCAGGGGCCATCAATAAAAAAAAATGAAAAATATAAGTTGCACGCAACACTACCATTTTTATTCAAGGATAAAATCCTCAACACTCAACTTACTTCTAATATTAACGCAATCCGATATTGCTTCCTCTAGTACACACTTATCCACTTAACTTCTCAGCATCGCTATCATCCGCCTTCGCTTGGAACCATCCGCTCTGCATGCAGCATCCTGCATACACCCACAGATCCGCAACAACGCACTCCTCGCGTTCGCGCTGCATGCACATCACACGCGATACTTCCAGCCACGCGCATCCGTAATCCGATACACCGACAGGAAAACCTTGAATTTTAGCGCGCGTAACGGGTAAAATCCAACGCTACAGCGGGATGAAATTGTAGCTGTTGGATGAGATCGATACAGCGCAACGTTTGCGCCCAGGCGTGAGACCAACTCACGCGTCGATCATGGGGGTCGAAGGGCTCGATTTTCTTAGGGGGATTAAAGGTGAGATTTCGGGTGGGATTAAGACGTGTGAGAAAAGTCTGCGTGAGGGTACGTGTCGGTAGGTTGGTGCATTAGTGATGGGATTTTTTACTGTATCCTATAAATAATTTTATAAATAAATCTCATACAAACATATTTATTAAATTTTTTTTTCTTCTTAAGGTACTAATACTATAGTAGTTGTGACTTTTAGTTTATGCTGACTATATGATTATGATAATATACACTTATTTATTTAAAATACTAATTCAGATCTCGGGTTGTCCAGCCAACTCAAATTTCGACGATAATATGTTGAATTATTCTGTATAATAATTACATTGCAATGTTGCATAATCTGTATTCTCTCAAAAAGTTCTAATTATTCTTACGGAATCTAAAATATACACTTTTTGATTTGATTTTGGTTACTCTTGTAATATACAGGGTTTTCAATATTTAAAAATAATACGAATATATTTCCGAGGAATATTAAAAATAAATATTGCAAGAACTACAAAATGTATTTTTCTTCAAAAATCCAATACGTTCAAACGCACTGTATATAGACTTCACGTAACTTTAAAATCTATTTCACTGACTTGCGCGTTACGAAAATAAAAACGTCACCAAACAAAAATCCTTCCAACTTTCTCTTATCAAACATAATTAATATACTCTATAAATACTCATATACCGCACCCCTTCTCATCGCCTCCCTTCCGCAGCTTCGACAAAATAATTACACTCGCGAGTTGTTTATCCGAGCAATCACGGGGAGCCTCAGCAAACATTTGCTCGCGTCGAGCTCGCGCATATAATTTGTTTAAAGTAGGATATCCCAACCGCAGCAATTACAAAGTCACGGCGTTTACGTACGATATCATCCTCCCCTCTCGGCGCTTAATCAATCTAAAAAAAACGCCTCGCACGGTAAACGGGCAGCCTCTCGTTTATCCACGCGTATCTTCTGGGCCCTTACTCTATAAACGTGTCACTTGTGAGATAGACGATATTCTCTTTAAAGGAGCTCTCTGATTGGTCTAGACCAAGTGTCTCACGCGTGTTACTTGGTGAGATAGTTATGGAATAAACCCCTTGGATTTTCTTTCTCTCTCGCCCAGCCGGGTCTGTTTCCTTTTTTCGCAAGGCTACGAATTTATCGTGAGGGGAGAGAAGAAAAGGGCGGCGGCAGCGGCATCCGTAGGGGAATCGGAAAAGATACGGCACACAGACGTCTAATTCGATCTCTCGGCGTTTTGCGTTCGTGTATACAGTCTATGTTCAGGGCTCGCGTGATTGGCGTTCCGGGCGGCGTACGCGTCTTATCCCTCTCTCTCTCTCTCTTTCTGCTGATTTTATGTGCCCAACGAATTTGTTATACTTCGGATTGTTTGGAGTATAGAAATTGATTCGATTTCATTAGGCCGATAATTTTCGACTTTATTTTGTTTCTCCGCATGATATATACGCGTCTTGTTTGTAAAGGGATAAGGGAATTAACTTTAGTTCGATATTCGTTCGGTTTGATATTATTGAATTTTAATTGAATTTTAAAAAACTTCTTGTATTTCATAGTAATAATATCGTATTTGAATAAACGTTCAATATATGCAACTAGAAATTGCATTGATTTCGTGGGTCATCAGCAATAGTTTCTCATCGTATGGAAGAACCAACAGTTATTTGCTGTCAATAGTGGATTCTCAATATAAGTCACATAGATAATCAAAAAAAGTAAATAGTTATTGAAATATTAGTCTCGTATACAAGATTGTTATTTCTTCATTTATGTAGGGGATTCAAATCTAAATGGTATTAATACTGTTTATTTCATCTTTCAAAAACTTGAAAACTTTCTGTTATCAACAAGTTGGAATAAAATTCAGTGTTATTTCTACTGAACTGTTCTGTCAAAATGTACAAGTCAATGTAAATAACGTTTACAACGTAGTTAATAACAGTGTAATCAATAAATATTCAAAAAGATTTCACGAATTTTTCCGTTTAATTTAATACTTAACCTTTGTGTTTATTTTTCAACATTTTTCATACGAATAAGCTAGCAATCCTAGGCACGACGAACATGGCTATATTCCATACCCCTGAGCACACTTACAACTTAACCCCGCAGTAATAACCTGATATCAGCAACTCATTCTTCATTCAACACCCCATCGAATGCAGACGCCCACCCTTATAATTCCATTAATCAAACCTATAGATATACACCTACTTTCACACAACGTCGAAGCGTAATTTAAAAAACTCTATTCCTCGGCTTTCCGCTCCACGTTCGAGAACGGCAATTCGTCAACATTTCCAATGCGCGTCGGCGTTATTTTTATCCCAGCCGAGTCGCGCGCTGCGGGGAAAAGCTTTTTCCGACGCGAGAGGCATGCGGAACAGGTGTACAGGAGAGGTAGCGAGCTTTCGTCTCGTCCGCGTCGAGGGCCGGGTAGTACGCACGTGTTTGTTTCTTTGCTGCCGTTTTATAATGCAAGAGTGCGAAAGAGGCGGACGGAAGAGAGGAAGAGTGAGAAAGAACCACGAAAAACTACTCGCTATTGAAGGGTAGAAAGCAGCGGGAAAATATGTGCCGATTGGAATTAGAAAAAAAATTCGATAGAAAGAAAAATAGAAGTAATGTATCATTTGAAAAAGTTGTTCGTTTGAATTGGCAAATGAAATAGGCATCGATCATCCATGAAATGACTGACAATATTGCAACGTAAAGATAATTTCAAACACATTATAAATATCGCAGCAATATCTAAATAAAACATGCACACTCTACCTACATCAAAACGAGTCTTCCGTTCATCCCTTAAGCCCGAGCAAACGCGCATCTCCTGCAGGCATGGATCTGTCGGACGAAATACCACGCCGCGTCGAGGATGACGCGAGGTTTTCGTGCGGTCTTTCGATCGGCGCTAGAGGGAGACAGAAAACGAATAGCTTCCGGCGCTGCACTGCGCCGCATACATACGGGATCCTCTCGAATAAACCTCGGATATTGTGAGCCAGGTTCTTCTTCTTTCTCGTGAAATCGCGATGTTGAGCGTCGGCTGGTTTGAAGGATCGCAATACGAGAAGGATGGTCTGGAATTCTAGCTGGGCATTGGGCTTGAGAAGGTACCGGAGTTTTGAATTGGTTATAAAAATTTGTGGCGCAATGTGTACAATTTATTTCAACAAACAGTAAAAGTTTATGGTAAAATTAAACTAGACTAGGGCTTCACGAGAGCCGGAGAATACAATATTTATGCGTAATTATTGTCTCATTCTTGTAAATTCTTGAAAATTTCTCTCTCGTCATGCTCTTCTCAGTCAATATGAAAAGTATTCTTGTCTTGTCTTGAAATTCTTAATCATATTTTGTTACGCATGCAACAAAAAGCGAGTCGATTGTTTAAAAATTTAGAGATCCATGTAGAATAGGAAGTTATGCAGACGTAAAATAGTAAGTTTTTGAAATAATTGACTTGTTAACTGTTGCACGTCTCCGTAGCTCCCTTTTTGCGAAGACCTCGCATCCCCGGGTATTTGCGTTTCAAACCTTTTTAAATGATTCAGTGTTAAAAATGTCTTAAAATTTAAGAAACTTTTAAGTTTTAGATTTACTAAATTTTAAGAATAATGTAACTGAACGTAATTTAATATACAAATACATTAGGTTTAATATGAAAACAATAAAATTTCGGCACACGCATAAATAAAATCCAAATTTGAAATTTGACTTTTCCTTCCATTTATGTGCTGCAGGTCAGAGCCTAGTTTGCAGGCCGCCGCTAGGCGGCGCACCCCATCCCTCTGACCTCACGTACCTAAGTAATTCAGCCCGAGGGAATATAGGAACGTGTCACCGACTACCCCGCCAGGTTTTATCACTCGAACATATTACGATTAGAAAATGATGAGTTATTTTCAAAACAAGACAAGATTCATGACACCACAATCTAGATATTCTATCGAAAACCGTATATAAATATTCTATCGATTATTGTCTTGAATTTTGGGGCAAGGCAATACAATATCAAGATTAATCTTGCTATATCGTGCAAAGATATAGTAAATGAGTATAAATGAAAAAAATTTTGACATGTAAATGAGACGAATTTTGATTATCCTGTTTCAAAATCTCTATTGTTTGCTTCGAACATTTCTTTCTTAATAACAAATTGTGTTTCGTCTTAGTTTGATTCACGATTAAAGTAACTTACATAATTGAAAATAACTTCGAAACCTTCTTACATAATCTCTTCATACTCATCACAGGATTCCTCAAAATATCCTTACCCCTCAACATACCATTTCAAACACTATAACCTCATGCTCCATCTATACATCCACTTTACCGGTTAACCAATCGGCCAACCTCCAAACCACCTCATAAAACTCCACTTCGCGATCAATCGCAATCCTAACCCCCTCCAGAAAGTCGATTACATTCCATTTGTGACACTCGAGCGTCGCTGGTATGAATTCGCGCGGGGGGGCGGGGAGAATGTTCCCTATAAAGCCAAATCGAGTTGATTATGTAAAGTGCGTGCTCAAGGCTGCCGCGCGGCCGACAATATGTGGTGGCCGATCGTTGCGCGCGCCACGGAGTTTGTCGCCTCGGTGTCCTAAGGTATAGACGTAATGCAGGCTAATCGAGATTTGATGCAGTGTATGTTTTCTATATTAAGCTATTTCTTTGTATGATTTGTTTTCGTAAGATAGGGAAGCTTGGCTCGGAGAAAATATATTTAAATAAGCTGGCTTTTTATTGTAGTGGGATGATAATCAAATTGATTTTCTTAAAATATTTTAAAACAATATCTTGTCCTTTATTACATAAAATTTAAATTTAGGTCTTATAAAAGCTGCGAGGATGAATTAATTGGGTAATACGTTTTGATATTATGTTGATGGTGCATAAAACTGTATTCTTCGCCATTTAGAGACTAAGCTTTACTGAAATAGATAGTCGTACACGCTCGTGACATTTTACTAAACGAAAATATTTAATTAAATGTTAAATTCCATTACCAAACGATTAAATATTTAATTCTGCACTCATTAATAAAATTATGAAATGCCCGTTCGACCGTCCGCTAAAAGTCCACTTTACTTAAAAATCCAGCGCAAACGAAACATCGACCCCACGCGTTATCGCGATGCTCACATTTAAAAAATGAGCGGAACCGATGTTATCATTGGGCGCTCGCGCGTGAAATATTTCGTATCTCGCAGTGCGATCTTGAAAAACCATATTGACGGGCCAATTCGCGATTAAATTCGATTTTCCTCGTAGGTGGAGGATGAAAAAAGCGATTTGCGTAAAAGGCGCACATGCCAATGGCACGTCGGAACGAATTTTCGTATAGTTAGTACATATACATTGATATGACCGGGCAAGCGCGTCGGATGTATTTTTGACTGTTTCCAATCGCGGTTGGCGGTCTCTCGGATCCATTATAACGACTGACACGCGCGCGCGTGACGCGATCTAAATGCGAAATTTTTAAGCGCTTCCGATTAATCACACAGCGAATGCTATAAACAAGTGCGCGATAAAATCTGTTTTTTGCTTTACTCGCGAAAACGAAATTTCACGCGATTTTAACAGTGAAAAATGTGCACCGGATTGTTTGTTCCGTGGATATTAAAACAAACTGCGAGACTTAATTTAATTTCCTTGGTTAATTGGTTGATTGAATTAAGGTAGTTGTTATGTATGGACGAATGAACAATCTATTCTGCCGAGTAATTCCATCACGTTGCTTTTACCTGCTTGATTGATTTTAAGCGTGTTGGTAATTTTCATAGTGGTATTTTCCAATCAATTGTCATAATAAAAACGGTTCAATTCATGTGCGCGGTTTCTTGCTCGAAATTTATTGCTATGCAGTTGATTCAACGTTTTCAATTATAATTTATATTCTTGTGGTTTTTCTAATAACAGCATTTACTCAAATGTGTTAAATGTTGGTTTAACAAAGTATTATCAAATTGTTATATATAACTATAAATTACCATAAAACTTTTATCGCGTAACATCTCATATATAAATTTCCCTTTTACATCTCAATCTCGGATCTACGTATACTCTTTTTTTCTGAATATTTAGAGTTCCTTGCCCTTACCTCCCCTCAAGCCCTTCAAAATTTTACACCTTCTCACCCTCCACTCAAAAGTTTATTCCCCGCCACTTGCCTCGCATTTTCCACATTTTCCGCCTTGCGTTCGCGCTGATTCCTCCCAGCCGCCTCAAAAGTATCAGAACGAGGCGCGTGAGCTGTAAAATTAATCTCATAATCCCGCGCGTATATGAGGGGCGAACTGCGCAGCGCAAAAAGATCAAACTCCACGTATAGAGCATCTCCAGGAAATTCAGTCTGAGAGCGTTAGCCGTTGATGGTGATCTCGTAAAAGCCGGTTCGAGATGCGACTCTTTTTAGTACTAACTATGTTATTGAAAAATTCAGCGTGAAAGGATTATTTGAATTTCACTCTCACTGGACTCTTATAAGACTTTAATGTTTACTTTACTAAGAATATTAGATTTTTAAATATTTTCATCTGCATTTGCAATGAGTAAAAACTAAGAAAATTGCACGACCTTTTTACTGTATTATATAATTATAAAAAATTTGCATTATCATAAAAAAACGACTCTGGTAGAAATGTTAACCATAAATTACCTATTTTTTTAGCTAACTTTCTGGCTAAGAATCATATTAGGTACATTTTAATTTTCGTCAAAAATACTTCCATTTGATTAACAAAAAAAAATATCATTAATTTTCTATCAGAGTTTACATGAATATAATTAACGGATATCTTGGTATTGTTTATTACAGTCCAACTCATAAAACATAAAAAAAGCATAACTCACAAATTATTCTCCCCTACATTAACAACCCATATACGAGGCATCGACTCGCCGTCTTCCACAGATCGTCTTCTTCCGTGTTATGTTAATTCCACAAGTTCTTATCCAACTACGAAACGCGCTGTGGGAGACGTTTCTCCGGCGTCGTTAGCGCTAATGCCGTCGATTTACTGCGATTCAAGACCAAAAATAGTAAGAACCGCTGCTTTACGACTATTTTCCTCGCGCTCGCTTTGTCTCGTCTGCTTTTCGTCCGTGAACCGTACCTAGCCCATTCAATCTCCCCGCGCTGCATTATAAATTTGACGCGAGACTTGCGCGCCATGTGTTTGCACTGTCTACGTTTCGGTGTACCTTTCTTTCAGGCGGAGAAAAGTTAATGCTAATTTTTATGGTAATATTTGTTGGCATTAATAATGGAGCTTGCTAAATATTAGTTTGATGTAGATTATATATAGAGGATTAGCTTACGTTGAATACACGTAATTTGTGACTTGAAGAAATTTCGAATAAAATTTTTTTCGTGTAATATTACACGATTGCCGAGGTGGATGGTTTTAATAGTGCAGATTAATCATATTTATTCTACGTTTAAGTTCTTATCGTGTCATTACTCATATCTCACAGCGGTATCTGATAATAAATGAAGATAAGTGAAAACTCCCATGAGAATAATTTCAACGATTAAGTAGATTATACACCGTGGTTTTAAAACATTATCTTCGGCTTTGAAGGTCAAGGTCTCGCGATATGAAATATCGGTAATTTTATTACTTTTAAACTTTGGATATTAAAATGATGTAGCATCCAGAATGAAAATCTTAAGACTAGATATTAAAATTCAAAAATAGAAATAGAAACATGAACATGTCTATAATATCTACAATAATTTTACGCCATTTAATCAGTCTTTAAAAATAAATAATATAAATGCTACATAACAAAAATAAGATAAATCTCTTAATCCACTCAGCATCATTTTCGTTACCTTTGATTCCTTTATCGAGTCGAAGAAACGGTAACGTCACAGTTCTCATTCACCGAGTTTGCACGCACCCCGACGCTTGAAAAAATTTCCAAAGCGATTAATCATCCATTTTTAAGAATCCTCGAACTTCGCGATGACTTTTCTTTGTTTAACTTTCTCTATTCTTTCTTTTATCGTTTCTCCGGCGCTTTTACGCTCTCTCCCTACTCCCTCTGCTCCTTATTATCAGCGCGCCACTCGCTCGCCGGGACTTCAAGACATTAAAGTCCTCTTAAACTTTGTAAGGCTACTTTTATAATAATTTAACGCAAAGCGAAAGAGAGAGAGGGGGGGGGCAGTCTCGTAAATACAACGAGTTTACTTCTTTTACGTTTAATCATCCGTCGCATGTCACTCGCGCGGATGCGCGTCTATTGCTCAGGGATATAGGGGTAATAGTGCCTTAACAAATTCGCGCCCTAATTGTGTGGCGTCTGACGCGGCGAAAAAGTTTACGTCGTGGTCCGTTGTAAGAAGCTTGTGTCATGTAAAAGTACTCGTTATTCTTTTCGTTGGGGAAGGAGAGGAGTATGAAGTTCAAAGGATGGGGAGCAACAGTGTGAGGCTCTACCCACTGCTGATACGATGTTTTACGATAATAATTAGACTTGGCATACTCGTCAAATTGTTATAGTATATATTTTTTTATTTTTAAATAGATTTTAACTTGTCGTGTTATTGAATGAAAAAAGTCATTCGATTAAACAATACAACAATAGTTTTTATGTATCCGTAAAATCAATATTATGTAAAAACGAATGTGTGGAGAAAATAATACACAATAATTATTTTATTTAGTTTAAATAACGTTCAATTCTAAACCTCTTTATTCATCTTTTTTTCTTACAATGATCAAAAGCGCTAGCATTGTACACATTCAATTTTCAGAAACCCTAGTTCGAAATCCTTCTTTTGAACAAGGATAGAAGAAATTGTACAACTACTACGCTGTATCCACAGAATTTGTCAAATGTATTATTGGTTTATCTAAATGTCTCTTTCGAACAAATAGTTTCTCCAATCGCTTCCGAACTTGATCCTCTACTCGTAAAACATTTCTGCATCAAAAACATAATAACTTCATTAAAATGCAGAATTATATGAACTAGTGTCCGTAGCAAACATATAATCTCCACCCGATTCCGCGCGGGTATACAATATAATATGTTTTGAGCACCAAGCTCGCACGTGGCTCATTTGCGGATAATAATTTCTAAACGAATAAGTTATACTGCAAGTTCTTAATCCGTTCATTATAATAGTAAATGTTAGTATATTGCATTCTAGGAATTCATGTGGGACGTTTTGTGCCTTTGAAGAGACGTTAATATGTTCTGCTAAACATATTATGTTTCTCGCTCTAGTATTTTAGAGTTTAACATAATTAGGATCATATTAACCGAGATACAATATTTTGAATGTTTATACAGAAACATGCCTTAAATAATTACTTCATTTAAATTAATTTGAAGATTGTATTGTTTATTCCAATTTATAGCTACCCATAATTTGTCAGACGATTTTGGTATTCATTTATAAAGATTATATTGATCCACGTGCTATGTCCTCTTCATTGTCACGGAGACAAAGGCGTGAGCGCAAACAGTCGTAAAAATGCACGGGCCAGTATAGTCAGAGTCGATGCTGGCCGCGACACCGCAGACGATTATCTCGGAGTCACTTCCTCAGATTTCTCATGGGTTTCCTCAACGACGGAAGCTTATGATACGTGGGGGCAGAAACGTCGCGCCGGTAGCGTCATGGCTGAATGTTGCTCTTTTTCTGGGTCTGTGAGTTCTATATACATTGATGGAATGTGGATGAAACTGTTGGTGTACTATCTGTAACGTATAGGTATATCCACAGCTCACTTGATATTGTCGTGAAAAATTCTTTTACTATTTTCCGTCCTCCTACAGAAGGCTTTGCGATAGTAAAAAAAACTTTTTGAGAAAATGTGTTAGAAATGTTGTTTATCAAATTTGGAATCGGAATACACTATTTTTAGAAAATGTCCGTATGGATGTGTGTGTGTGCGCGTGCGCGCGTGTGTGTGTGCGTGCGTGTGTCCGTATACGCTGATATCTCATGATCTACTCGACCGATTTTAACGAGAGAATGAATATTGTTTATATATTATGAACTCTCTGTATGCAGGATAAAATTCTCTACAATTTCTTTTTTCTCTACGCTCTGAAATTCATTGTAGGGTTAGATTTTGTGTACCAACCAAGAAACTTCTTTGGGCAAAAGGATTGATCCATACATTTTAGAGATATTTAAGGTTAAAATTGTTTTCACTTTTTTTTTAAATCGTAATTTAAAAACGGAGTGTGCGTGTTGTTTACTTGCTTTTATTTTTTATTGAGGTTAATTTGCATCACGCTTCACCGCACTGAGAGAAGGATTTCATAATAGTTAATATATTAGCTTATTTGAAACGTAAAATTTAAATACATTAAAAGGTACAA
>UXGD01007426.1:0-10954 GCA_900474315.1 Torymus auratus | reverse complement strand
TTCTCGCGATCAATGTATTATTGCAATTCGAATATTATAAGCTTTAAAAATCAAAAATCAAAGCAAAATTGTAAACTTTATATACTAATTTCAGCGTAATGACGATTTTTAAAAAGTGCCAAGTTTACAATTTTGCCTTGATTTTTTATTTTTAAAGCTTATAATATTCCATCGCAATAATGCATTGATTGTGAGAACTAAAAATTGATCATTTGTTTTACATAATTATTTATCGCGGTTTTAACGTGAGAAACTACCTTTTGGCGAAACCTTACGGGCCAATGCAACCTTAAATATATAATATAATGTTGATTTGAAAAAACTGTCAACAGTTTTAATCAATAGTTGAACATTTCTCATTTGGAAAATTAACTCTATCAAAAAGTTATTTTATTTGCAAAAAATAATCGGTATTATTTTAAAAACTAAGAAGGTATTAAATCAAATCTACATTAACCGTAGGTTCTATACATGACGATAGCCAGTATAAATACTTTTAAGTGCGAGGATTCAAAATCTTAACCCAGCGAAGAATAATTGCAATAAAATGGTACACCTCAGGTGAATTATTGCTCATTTCAGCGGTAAATATGTAATTTGTACGTACTTGCTCGCTATAAATTTACATAAACAGGATATTTTAAGTTGCATTAAGTTTGAAAAGCTACTATTTAGCAAAAATTACGTTTTATCGCTACGTACTTAGCCGCGGATTATGTTTCCGCGAGAGCGCGCCGCGCACGTATTATCAAAGCTCATTTAAACTCCACTTACGCCGCTAAAACCAGGCATTTTTGTTGAAATTTCCCTCTCTCAGAAAAAATGACGTATATACGCACCTGCGCGCCCGTTTAATTAACGCGAATCACGAAAAAGCCATACGCTAATACGCTACTTAGCGTAGTCGTGGATTTTGCAATTTACGATAAAACCCCGCTCCTGAGCAAACAAAAGGTGTCGCTTTCGAGGCGGCCGAGGGACGACAAAAGCATCATGCGACCGTCCACCCGTCCCCCCTCGACACATCTGGTCGTAATCAAGGTCCTCTATACGCGTCCACGTCCGCTTGGGCTTTCGTGCAAAATCCGTTCCTAGGGAGAGAGGAATCAGCAAACGCGCCGGACGCACGTCACATCGTATACGTACACGCGCACGCGCTTCGGAACATCCATTTGCCACGCATCGCTCACGGCTAGCCATGGGGCTCTCTCAGTTCGCTTTCGCTATTGACTTGTACCCGTCGCGTTTAGGATGTTTACACTAACGCCATGATGCGCACAGAGCGGTGTACACTTCATGCTCCTCGAATCCTCGCTCTCTTCTTCGATCCTTGCATGCTCACGTGTATCCGGCACGCTGCTGCTGCTCTCCCTGCTATTCTTCTTTTTTTGCCAATTGATCCACACGCCTATAGGTATATGTGTGTGCGCATTAACCGGCGCCGAAACTAAATGTTTCCGAGTTTTCGATTTCGAGGTCGTCACGGCTCGACGCTGCCCCGGGGGCAGAGAGAGAGTGCGAGATAGCGAGCCTGCACATGCGGAGAGGCAGCTGTCCCCGTGCGCGCGGTATACCTTCCTCTCTTACTCACTCTCTCTTCGTTCAGCGATGTGTGTACGTGTGTGTGTGGGGCAGAGACGTGTAATAACACAAACGTGTTTTAAACAACTGCACACGCGCCTGCAGGAGGAAGGAAGGGAGAGAGGATGTGCGCCCGGCCGATGAGTGTGCGGGTGTTCCCCGCTTGTCTTCCTGACACTGCAACTTTTCAACTTCGGCTGTGCGGCTTTCCCTCTGGGCCGCTGCGGAACGGAATGAAGTGTAGTAGCGTGGAAGGCCGGGTAGCAACACCGGTAGCAGTAGCTAGCTTTTGCTCGACAGTTTTCTATACCTAGCTCATGTAGCCAGCCGGCGGAAGTGTATTTGTAAAACAGCGCTTTTCATGCATTTTTTGTTCAGCGTACATATATATGTATACGCGGCTCTTTCAATGAATGTGAATTTTACGGTTGTTTGGTTCAAATACTTTCATGGTAAAACATGGGCTTTTTAAATATCATTTTGAAGTCAGTCGGTATGTAATTACAGGATGAATGATGAATTATGGAAAACTAGCAAAGAATTTAGAGTATGAGAAAAAAAAAGATTAATGTTTTTAATCGATTATAGTAACATTAATTCACGAATGAAATAGCTTGACGTTGAACTTATATTATCAATGTAAAAAATAATTGCTATCACGGGCAGAGTTTTTAATTAGTTTGGAGAGCGCTTTACCGTCAGGTAACTGTTTCGCCTCAAACTTTCCGATACGGTTTTGGTTGTAAAAAAATTTGGAGATTAATAAAACGTATTGCTCAAAACTTGATTTATGGACATTTTTCATTTAATTTTAATGAAATATTAAAAATAGACCATAAATCATTCAGTCTAGAAAAGTCTTACCGCCAATTCAAAATAAAATAAATAAAATTAGAAGAAAATCTTTACTTATAGTTCATCAAGACATTTTGGTAGCTCTACTTTAAAATATCGTAAGCTTGGCAAAAGTTACTATCTTTGAATTCTGACGAAACCCAATAAAAACTCGTTTTCACTAATTTTATTCTCCTTTCCAAATCCACGTCAAATCCAAATCCATTTTTCACATTTTCCAAAAATATATCTCAAAGTCTAAACGTCATTCACATAATCTAGAGATACTAAATTCGGTTTACTATCGTTGTAAAGAATAGAGTCCACAAGTTCTATGATGCTAGATTTTTCATAGCATAAATAATTCAAGCAACTAATTAAAAATGAGATAATCCCAAACCCGAGTCTGGTTCAAAAGTGGGTCGGTGTCGGTATAATCAACTAAAGTGCAGTTAAATGATCAATCGAAAATCCAAAAGAAAAACGCCTCCATTATTGAAGACCTTGACGCCATCTGCATCAGGAGCCAATACATTATTTAAATCGGCCTGCGGCTCTTCTTCCACCTCTTCTCTTACTTCGCGGAACTTCACGCGTGTGTCTGTATCGCGCATACCTCTATGACACCCGCCTGCTCGCATACACATATACGCCTTTACACACGGATATATAGACACGGACAGATGAAGCGGCGCCAGGCGACGGCGACGATGGTCACGTCCCTCGTGTGTCTCGGGGCATCTGTCGGCGTGTACGCGACACGCGAAAACATCAGCTGCGCTGCACTGCAAGCGGATTTCCTCGGGCTCCCGAAACTATAGACGGATACCCAGAGAGCTCGTAGTCGGCTATGTGTGTATAGACGTGGGTGCGTGTGTGCGTGTGTATACACGGGAGTGAATCGACCGTTCGTGCATGCAGAAACCGGGAGGCGGCTGGTTGCCTTCACCCTCCTCCGCGGGGGAATCGCCGCTCTCGCATCTCTCTCGCTCTCTCCTTGTGCGCCCGGCTACTTGACGTGACGAACAGATTATATATACAGGGACGTAACGGTATTAGAGCATTTATATTATTACGGTGACGAAGGGGAGACGCGCGGGGGATAACTCTTTCGTCACACGTGGGCGGCTGAAATCGGATAATGGTATTGATTTTTGGCCGGTTCCCCGTGTGTATTCGGAATTGGCAGATTTGCGTCGGATTTCTATTTTGATTTCGTAATAGTGTTTGTAATACTCGTGATTGATGGACGTTGAGAAAGAAAATTCATGGCTGGGATCGGATAAAGGTGCTATGATTTATTCAATTGTTGTATACTCGAATTTAGTGTTATTTATAAATACAAATCTTTTTCTATACGTAATGTGTAACCGATAAAAGGACGTTTTCTGGTTCTTTTAGATATGAACTACATTGATATTTATGAATTTCAATAACATTTGCCGTGAATTTTGTCTTTTTATATTATACATAATACATGATGTATTAAATATTTGCGAATAGTACTCATAACTTATAATACAGTACATACAAACATAATACGGATTATAAAATAAATTCCATGTGTAATATATAATCAATATTTTCAAACTATAGATATATTATATTTAAAGATATCCATGTTTTATGGCAATATGATGTTGTTAAAATAAATATAAAACATATAATTTTACCTATTGCATGTTACGTACAAATATTAAGTATAAGGACATAGAACATGGCACATGCCATTTTAATAGCAATATAGTTGGATTTCATTAAGTATATACATTGTTTTGTTATTACAAATGATTTAATCAAAGTAATTATTCAATTTACCAAAACCCATATTGATCTGATTAAGACTTGAAGTTTTTAAAATCTTCCCTCTAAATAGTTAATTAGTTAATTTTTTAACTTATTCGCACTAGTGAGTAATATTAGTAATAATAATATGAGTAATATTAGAAATATTCATTTTTAGAGAGTTCCTTTATTACAAAAATATTATTGGTTCTTTAACTCTCTAAAATTGTTCCAACGGAAATACTGTAATTAAAATATTGAGATATGGACTATATATTAGCAGTATTATGTCTGCAGGACAACATTCTTTATATGATTTGCGTTCCAGTTTCACTGTCTTAAAAATTTCAAATTTTTTAACAGTCTTGATAATATAATACACAAATACTTTAGAGTTTATATTTTCGTTAATTATGGTATATTTAACAATATACTTACTGATCATCTTTCTTTCATTCCCGATGAAAATTTAATTCCTATAACAATTACAACCCTTTTTGGAGCATTGATCATAAAATTTTTTATGCGTTTATGTGGTGACAAGAAAATTACTACTATAATTTTTCTTCTTCTTTTTCTTGGTGACATCGTTGCTACGTACGGCCATAAGAAAATAACTTGAAACCGTATAACAACAGTAAAAACTATTATATTATTTATCTACTATAATTTAAGAACACTGCGCTGAGAAATATTATGATGGGAGCAATGCATTTCTTCGATCAATACACACATATCGGTGTCGTAATCCCAACAATTTGTATATAACTACACTCCGCCCTTGACAAATAATCACCGCGCGAAGGATTAATCAAAAAAGATTTTTTTTTCATCGCCCGTAAATCTGTTTTCATTTTTCAGCGTTACCACATAGCGCCTCGATCGCTTATCGAACTGGTTCTTTCCCTATAGGTGTGGCGATTAATAGTTTAACATTTCAATTTTAGTGCGCCGCATTAAACAACCCATTTATCGCATCGACATAATTGCCACGCGCGTACATACAAACTCGCTGGCTCGCTCGCGCGTAATACACTCCGCGAGTGCATTCCATCGGTCTCGTTCAATCCTCGAAAGATAAAGAAAAAAGAGAAACGAAACACGTTGTGAGAAAAAAAAAGAATAAGTATAGTAGAAAATACGGCATCAGTGCCACGGTAGATATAGATACGCGCGCATATTCCTCGAAAGGCTGCGCGCACTGTAACACGACCGATTATATTCGAGGGGAATATCAGCTGCATTGTTTCACGTCTCTCGAGTGCCGCTGCATAGCGAGGAGAAGGGGCTTTTTATAAATAAACGTTACGGAAGGCGACATTTCCGAGGATCTTCTCGTGAGGCTCGCGCGTCCGCTATGTGCCCGAGAGATAGCCCCGCGAGCGCGTGCGCTGCAAGGTTAGCATATAGGCTCTTACTGTACGGGCAACAAGATCCAGAAGCGCACCGCGTTTACGATCCCTTGCGGGTCCTCTCCACACTCGCGCGTCTATCCCTCGTCTCGTCCGCAGAGCAGCCTGAATGCTAATTGCCTATGAAACTCGACACCGTCGGTTATCTCCTGATCCATCGCCTCTCTCTCTCCCTCTCTTTCTCTACTACTACTACTATTACTACTACTACTAACTGCTGCTAGGATTGCTGCCGCTCGCGTTGATCCTGAGCGCGTTTCAGAGCGAAACTCCCTGCAGTCGCGGTATAGGCGAGAGAATCCCGATGAGCAGCAATCGAGCGTCGAATTACCGATACGTCTTTACTGCGAAATATGCAAATTTAATCGCCGCGATACACACATGTGCGTGCGTGTGTACCTTATAGGAGGTCGAGATTTTTCGTCTCACGCTCTAGGGCGATGAGGTCTGTCAGATGACTGCGCAAGACACGTATTAAGCTGTTGGAGAGGAGAGGCCTCGTTGGCTTCCTTTTTGCCACTTGTTTTTCGCGCGTTCCCTATATAGCGAGCCTCATACTCGTTAATCACTTGCTTCGGGTCTTGTTTTCGATGTTCTCGGATCTTAAGAAGATGAGGAAGAACTATTTTGTATCAACGAAGAATTTTTGAATAACAACAAAAATGAATCTGTATCCCGGGTAGAAATATTAACCATAAGTTAACTATTTTTCAGTTAACTTTATAGCTAAAAATGAACATTGCTTGTATTTCATAATTATGTACCAAAACGAAATAAATGATGGAATTTATTTACACTTCATAATTTTAGCTAATATATGTGTTATTAGAAGTTAAGCGTTACGATATGATTTCTCATTTTGTGCAATCTATATAGACTGTAAATATAAAATAATATAAAATTTTATTTATAACAATATAACAATGAGACATTACAAATCATCTATATAAACTTTGAAATTTTAAATGAAAGATACTGGTTGTAATTCAAAGAACGCCCGCTCTTTCTGCTTTATTTTTCGAATAAAAGGTTTGTATTCTTTTGGAATAAATTTGAGCTACTTCGAGATTATAAAATCAGTTTTTGTTATATTACGTTGAAACGACCATATGTTCACCTTTGCAAACAATATTCCAGTACGGAATATAATACATTTCTGTTACAAGATCGCTATATATATGTACATTCGCGTGCATGTTCAATTTTTTTTTAAATTCTTCAGTTTCATTTGCCGTAGAATATATCCCATCATGAATATTAAATATATTTAAAAATAAAAATTCGATTTCAGAAATTGGTTACATTATTACATACACGTGATAGCCTACATTTTTAGAACTTTTGAAATCCATAAGATAATTCAACAAAGCTTTCGATTCGCTTTCTACTGCCACCTTTATGGTCTATTTTACACAGCGAATTCTTTTTTTACTGAACATGAATTACCCGCCGTACTTCAGCATGAAGATCCGAGTCAGCAATTGTATCTACATTGCATGGCTTGGGATGGAAATAGACAGAGTCGGCCGGCAAAAATTACATAGCTTTTGCCGCATAGAAACATTATTTCATGATTCTCGATCGATGTGCAACATTCTTTACACAGCAAATAACAGAGGTACACTAATTCGGTATACCTCTGTATAAACATCTATTAAACTCATAGAGGAGATGTATGTGTGCTCTTTTTTTTAGATAATCGACTAATTTGTAAATTTCATGTGTCCTACATGAAGGAAACCAGTGTCTTTGTTAATATTGAAAAACATCAATTGAAAAAAATATGAGTTAGTGCCTTTGAACCCGCTGTAACCAAAAAGAGAAAAACGAAAAGTATAGCAGATCGTGAAGCTGCTGGGGAGAATCGAAAGTAGCCCATAAATCGTCTTCCATTTTCCAGGCAAAGGCTTTCGCTCGATTTGCGCATCTGCGGCAAGAGCAAACAGCCCGAGTTTTTCTCTTCCTTCTTTCCCGCTGAATTTCCGTTACAACTATAGCGTGCAGCGTGCTGTCGCGTAAAAGAACATACACTCACGCGCTTATATACATGTGTACATACGCGTGTGTATTCCTTCTCTCGCAGTAATATCCCCGGACATTATGTTTTCCTGTCCAAAAACGGCCATTTCTCGGCGTACTTACACGAGTTTTTATCTGTATACAGAAACAGAATGTGCGCGAGTCCCCAGTTTTTCTTTCATGCTCTGTACTTTTTCTCTTTTTTCCGTCGCCTCCCGAATTGCGTCCTGTGATATCAGCTGCGCGATTAAGACTCTCTTTCTTGCACGCGCGTGCGCACGCACAGCCAAAGGAAATGAAAGGACCCGCGAGGGAATGAAAGAAAGGAAGAATGAGAGAAGAAACTCGAAATTCCCCCCAGTGTTCGTAAATCATACACGCGCTCGCTCGCGGGAATGCATCGTGTGTATACGCTCGTGCGTGTATATGTATATGTGTGTGCACTCGATACGGCCACAGCAGGTAGACAATATATACGTCGGGGCAGCGGTGGTGGCGGTCGGTCGTGTGTGCACCATACCGAGGGGATTTAAAATAAGACCTACGTCTTCCTGCTCGTTTATATATGTGTGTATGTATGTGCGTGTGTACGCGTGTATGTGTGTATGTGTGTGTACGTGCGTGCGTGTGTGTGTATGTGACTATGTGTAAACTCACTGACGATGTTCTCTTCTTCCCTCTTATACTCTCTACTGTATAGTTGTGTGTATCATCAAGTCCCCCCCCCCCTCTCTCTCCCGCATCGCGACTCTTTCGTCCCAAATTGTAGTCCTATACTGGAGAACAAAAAGTTCTTATAAGCCTCTTTACAATGTGCAGTCCTCTTCGCATGTGTCTGTCTTTCCGATGAGTTTGAGGATTTTCCTTTCACTGCTTTTGCTGGTGGGCTTTGAGTTCGAAAGAAATAGAAACACGAGAATTTGGAAAACAGCATCAAGAAGTGGATGTTTTTCTTGGAACTAGTTGTAAGTAATAATTTATTTTGACTCTGGTAGAAACTAGACCAACTTCGTTGGTTAACATGTTAATGGAAGCATTTCGAAATTTAATTAAAACTATTTAAAACTACCATTATATTTTAAAGCATCTACAATATAATATTTCCATATGTATAAATAGTTATTCTTCGTCTGGACAATAGCAACATAATCATGGTGTGACGTTTTTAATTTAAAAATTGACCAACCGTTCGCCAACCTGTGGTTAGCATTTCTACCAGGGGATGTATGTCATTAATAACAATTTAATTAACATTGCTGGTGCTTCATTCTAATAATGGAAAAAAGATTATTTAAGCTGTCAGTAAAAGCCTTGATTTGTTAAAAATATAATGTAAGACGTATTATGATATCAGACTTCAACTCTACCTGCGATTTACTGTAGATTTACTCGCTGAAAAACTAAATATTCAAGTAAGGGAGTAGACTGTAATTTAGGGAGACAATTGTATATACTATATACTATCGATTTCTTTACAAAGCATTTGTATTGATCGCAATTCAAATAAAAAACGCATTTTTACAAAATATATATATGTATCACATAAATTTATGAAATATTATATACATAAAATAACATAGGAACATTATAATCATCTGCTAGAACGAGTTACGGGATTGTCTACGTTTCTAAAAATGCTTGACAGTAGTGTCTTTCAAAAAGCGACGTTCAAAGTTAGCTCGTGAATCCTTGGTAATTTCTAACATTATTCTTACGACAATAGCTGTTCTTTTAACCTTTCTATCCACCAAGATTTATAGAACGTCTATCAGATTTTAGTTATATCATTACGTTCAATACAATCATTATTTACTATTATTGCTGCGTATAGTATTGCAGTATTTACTAAAAGCAGTAAAGTAATCGAAACCATAAAAATGAACGAAATCACTGTAATTTCCCATTGTCAAACTAAGAACTACATCATATCATGAAAATAATCCTTGCGACTCTGAGCTGAAAGATGAACAACAGAGCTCCATAGCTACAAACAATGCGAGCACAAAACGACAGAGCGAGAAAGAGCGGACAGCAAACACGCGCGCCCTTTTTCAGTGCGTCTCGTCCTCCTAAATCTTACTTTCTTTTTTACGACGCGACCTTTCTCTCTCTCTCTCGTAGCTCTTTCACATTCGCTGCTACGCGGAGAGCACAGCAGCTTCCGCGCATGCACACGAGGAGCTTAATTCCCGCGAGTATTGTCGCTCGCCGGCGGGAGACTATAAGCATGACGCATGCGCGCTCCACGGAAATTATGCGTTTGCGCGACTTGCCCGAGGGACAATTGACTTTTCGGGAGCCTAAGCTGCGAGGGCAACCCTTTTTCCCTCCCTCTCTGCTTTTCTCTTTCACATAGACGAGAGCTACCGAAACGCGTCCTGCAGAAGAGACTCGACGACTATATCCAGCGACACACGAGTTCCTTTTCAGCCTTTCCGCGCGCGCTGCTCTTCTTTTCACGAAAGCGACTCACGGCGACTTTTTTTCGGAGACGCGCCGCCACCGTTGATTCGTCGTAATACGCCTGGCTACTCTTTTTTTGTCTCCTCGAGAGATAGAGCGAGAGGGAGAAGAACTGAAGAGAAAAGCGGCGGCGCATCTTAGGCGTTTTTTTTACGCTCGCCGTATAGTATTATAGTACAAGCACGCGCGCGCGCGTGGAGAGTGAAAATTATGGGCTATAAGAGAAATAATATGACGCGTGAGTTGCAGATAGTGAAAAATGACGGTGATTTTAGTTCTTTGTGATCCGTGTGTTTTTTTTGCGCGTAGCTCTCTCTCTGGAGTTTCGAGGTGTGATATAATTGCATTGTCGAGATGAGATGAAAACGCTTTTTGTACGGGATCGACTTAAGTGATGGCTTTTTTCACTCGTGGATGGGCACGCCGGGAGGAAAAAACCGTCCGTCCCTGTTGTCACTTACGGTAAGAAAGTACGAAGAAAAAAATCCTCCGGGGACTAAGGTGCCGAGGAACAGAGAGAAAAGGAGAGATACGAGTTGTCGCCAAAATAGCTTTCGAACTTTTCGACGATTGTAGAAAATCCATTTTTCATCTATCCTTCGAGAGGTAATGTTTTCTTTACGTCTGTTTTTATATGAGATGGGATACAAGGTTCTCCAATAAAATAATAATATTTTTCAAATTTTCTTCTAGCTTTAAGCAAGTATGTATACATGCTGAGAGAAGGATTTCGTTACTGTTAACATGGCATTGTAACTATTAATATGCGTATGTTTAGATATGTTCAAATATACGCATTGTAATAGTTAACTTACAATATGTTACTGGTAAACATTGATATTGTAATAGTTACTATATTG
>UXGD01007425.1:0-10955 GCA_900474315.1 Torymus auratus | reverse complement strand
GTGGCCCACTACACGACGTGAATTATCGCCCTCGCTGCGCTCGGGCGCTAACTTCACGCCGTGCAATAATGGGCCACACGTATCGTAATGTACTATTGAATATATTATTGTTACAGTATTATGTTTACATAATATGTTAATTACAACACAACTAGAAGAGAATGAAGAGAATGATTTAGAAAAAGATATTGAAGAAGAATATGAAATTGGGATTGTCGTACATTTTTTATAAAAATTTTTTATAAATGTTTATTTTATAAAGACTGAAATTTATAAAAGATATATTTTAGAAATGGTACATGTTATAAAAGGTAACATTTTTATAAACTGTTTATACTTGTATAAATGTGTGTAAACATAACATTTATATAATTTAATAAAGTGTATAGAATCATGTTATAAAGTGATGTTGTGACCGATAGATTTTAAGTATGTCATGACATCTTCATTTTCTACGTATAAATTATATAGAGACACTATTGCAAAGATTCTCTTTTCTCTTTTTCTGCGCTTTGGATCTTGCGCGTTGGAATCATGTGCGTGATCGTCTATGGAGCTTTTCACTAAATGTAAATCTTCAGACCTACCACAGATCACAGCTCGTGCATCACATTCGGGTGCTTTTTTGCAGAGCCATCAGTAAGCTTTTTTTCCAATGGTCCCACCATCTTTATCATTGTTATCATCGTCAGAAGTAACTACCAGTACTGGTGAAAGTCTAAGTGGAACGTACTTTATCTGTTTTAGCTTTTGAAACTTTCATGTGTGGCAGCAAAAATGATAAGTGCTTCTGTAAGTAAAATTTTTTTTTCTTAGTTATAGCTCTTCAGAATGACTTTCTAATCAGCAGCCACCTGTTCTTCATATCTTCGTCTATAAATATGGTGTACCAAAATCGAGGCAATGCTTGAAGTATAGACTCTTGTTAAATAGTCACTTAATTAAAGGTTAAATCTGTCAGCCTTACATACTCTCGACATTCCAATGTGTTCAGGGGAGTTCCGATTGGTACGCTGCATAGCGGCAAATGGCGGTAACAGCAGATCGAAAATCGACGAACGCACGGTCGCGAACTAATTATAAATAAAGAAATTAAAGGTTCATACCACTTTACACGCTTAAAATTTAACCTATATTTATAAATTTTTTTTATTGTTCCTATAATAGATATCGATATGAATCATTTTGGGTTTAATAAGACACTCTTAAAGTATATGAAACAATTTCTTTTTTTAATTTTATATTGTTTATTTATGTACAATTGTAACAACCGTTGAGCGTCTCAAAAAAACAGATGTTGATGGCGGGCATAATTTTGAAGCGAAAAATCATCTTAAATATAAAATTCAAAAAAATTTAGATTCAGTAAGGCCGTGGCTATCGCCTGAACTAGGATAATTAAGTTTCATGCAAAAATAACAAAATAGCGACTTTTAAAAAAAAGTTGTTCGAAAACTCGCATTTTTTTGCTTCTTTTTCAGTTAAAAAACGTAGAATTGAAATTTTGACATAATCCTAGTTCCGGCGATAGCCATACATGTGACGAAGACGTGGTAAAAATTTGGGAATGGTCGGTTGAATACTTTTTGAGGAATCGTGTCCGCCAACAGAAAAAAAATAGTTTTGAGCAAAACGCGTTTAAAGTTTTTTTTCTTATAATCGCCATAGAGTGTGCCAAACTATAGTTTATAAAATAAATATATATATTTTATAAAATCGACAAAACACACACTTGCAATGATCGGATCGTTTTTAAATTTTTAGGCAGTATTTTTGTATATGTTTTGCATTCGAAATCCATAAAAAAAATGATTTTTTGAAAGTGATAAAGTGGTGTGAGCAGTTTTATTGGAATTTTTTATGATATTTAATTTTTATGGTACTTTAAAAAATCGCTGAATAAATAAAAAATGTAAATATTTTCTTTCAACGTATTTTACAATGCGATTATTAATTCTTTAGAATGATTAAAAAACAAAATTTTAATTTTTTCTTTCCAAACGACGACTGAAATGCTGAATTGAATCTTTAATGAAGCAGAATAGCACTGGCGTGAAGTGGAAGCGTTATCATATTAACTGAAATTTTTTTAAACGTTTATTAGACTGTAAAATTCTTACCACCAACACTTTAAATTGCGCCGTGCATTCAATGCTGAACAATTAAATAATTCCCTGGGAATTCCTTATTAAAAATGATCTAATTATAGTGTCATTAAAATTTTTTAAAATCTACCGCGGGATCACTTCAAATATTTAAAAAGTTGTTAACGAGTACTTTGTTACGTTTATTGCAAATATTATCAATTCAGAAGAAAATTTTTCAAAATTGACTGATCATTAAAAATTTAGATCAGTTTAATTATTTAATACCCTTAAAGTAAAATGAAAAATAAGTATTTTTTTTCGAAGATATATTTTTGATAATTATATTAAAATATATTAAAAGTTTTGAATTTCTTTAAAATGAAGACGTTACTATTAAAATGAAGAGTGACACCGATCTTATTACAGTACCAAACGTCAAACAGTCTTGTAGATATGATAGTAAGTCGATTCGCGGAAACTCTATTGGAAATCGATGACATTTCAAAAGCTGTTTTCGAGTACACCTTATTTAGCGACATCCGAGAAAAAGGAAATCTAGGTATTGATAAAATTTTATTTGTATAAGTACATACAACCCTTAGTGTCTAGCTTGTAGTAATAGTGTTACAAAGGTTTGATGAAAGTTTCGACGCATCGCTTCCATTAAGAGCGCTGAGCTATCTGATTTCAAAGTAGTAGCTCGAACGCGAATTAAAGAAGAAAAGCTTTTAATGCGAAACTGCAGCAAATTAAACATTTGTTTTTCAACTGATAAGTAAGATAATTATTTTGCCTTAATTTAATAATTTATAAGTTGTCATCATAATAATTTTTTAAAACCTGTTTTAGCCTCAGGTTAGCTTTCGTGTAGAATACTATATATTATTAAAATACTCTTTTCCTAAAGTAAAATATATTATTTGATGCGAAAAAATATTATAAAGCTATTGTTTCCCAATTCTGAAATCGATTGCCTACAAATAAACTTCAGCAAGTTGTGTGTATGCTCTTGAGATTTGGTTTAACGAATTTTCGAACTAAACGCATATAGTATAATAGTTATAAACGTCATAGCTCGAGTTTTGCAGGTGTTACTTAATCACACCACATAGTGACAATCTGTTTACTTTTGTAAATTATAACGTTTTAGAATTACCTATAGGAGCATTTTTTTTAAACTTGCATATTTTCACAAATAGAATTATGAATTATTAACCTAATGAATATTCCAGATTTTATTTATTTGTTTGCTTTAGAAATAATGTAGTTACGAGTTTAAAAAGGTTATTTTCAACCTAATCGATGTATTGACCTTTAGAGTTAATCATATTTTGGTTACATAATTTGATGAAAGTGGATAGTAGGATAACAAGGTCCATATTTCATACAAAATGTGATTTGACAAGCATCAAGCTGCAATATCGAATATGAACAATGTGAGGCAAACATCAATTTAAAATATTACTTCATTAAAATATTAATGATATTATTAATGAATAGTATACTTAATAGAATTTTAGCTTTAATTTCATTTTTTATCTTCGAAAGTTGGATTTCTAATAAGCATTTTATAATGAAAGGGGTTACAAGATTAAAATTTAAGCTTTAAAAAGTTTGGAAATACCACACGCCGCGAAGACAGAATTTTTTTCCGTTACTACTCCCCTATAATCAGCTGTTTTGAGGTGTTCTGGGGAATCGAATCACTTCGTAATTTTTTTATAGGTAGTTTGTATGCTTTCAAAGAAATTTCAGCTTTAAAAAGTTTGGAAATGCCGAGCGTCGCTGCGGGAGTATTTTTTCCGTTACTACCCCCTATAATTAACAGTTTGGGGGTGTCCGGGGGGTCAAATCACGTCGTAATTTTTTTTATGGGTAGTTTGTGTGCTCTCAAAGAAATTTCAGGTTTAAAAAGTTTGGAAATGCCAAACGCCGCGGCGGGAGAATTTTTTCTCGTAGGTTATTCTTACGAATTCCGTGTTAGGGGTAGGGGGTAGTCTGAAATTGACTAATTTTAATCAACTTTCATGTATTCTTCCTTTTTTTACAATGTATTGTGTCAGCCATGTGGATAAAACTGGATTTTGAAAATCGAATTTTCGTTGGATCGCAACGTGCAAACTTCAAACACATTTTGCGTTTACATTCGGAAGACTGAATTTGATTAAAGTTGCACTCTATAGAAATGTAATTTCTTGGGGTAGAAATTTTGGACAATGCATATTCATTATGTCAGTTATCCCGAAAATACATTTGAATATTTCCGTTTATATAATACTCATTTAGGATATATTATTTAGTTTGTACTATTTGTCAGGTTGATACACTATGTGTGTTCAAGTATCATTGTTATTTAATAACGTTATATTATCGATGAAATGCTTATATAAACTAAAATTTAAAAGAAAATTTATGAGTGTCTTATATAAAATAAATTCTTGCAAGACTCGTGCATTTCAAAAAGATAATATGCGTGCAGAATATTAAAAAATGAAATTCTCTACATACTAAAACACTTTAACGTGCACATTTTTCTGGGAACTATATTGAAAAGCTCTCATTATATTCATATGTTTCTGGGATCGCTGATTACGAATCCGAGGTCAGAATAAAAAAATTCAAGATGGAGGATTCAATATAGCGATTGTGGATCCCAAAAATTTGAAATATAAAAATGAAAAAAATACTAGCGTATTCTACATAAAATTTAAAATCATAAATGTTGCGGACAAAAAAATTGTTGAAGTAGCCATAAGTGTTGAAGAACCTATAACCATGGTCCAGAACTTATTTTTAGTGAAAAAGGAGCTTTTTTCGAAACTATTTAATGAAATGCATAGATATAACATTAACTAATATAGAAAAGTTTATTTTATGCTGGTACGAAATTATAGCCCTAAGTTATACGAAAAAAAAAATGAAGAAAATAAGATGGGAAGTGTACACTTCCCACCACCCGTCAAAGGGTTAAAATCAAATCGAAATTCTGATCATCGCGCATACCCATATCTCAAATTAAACTGAACCAGCCCGATTTCGTACCCAGGGCCATCTATAATAATAATTACAAACGACGTAACCCCGGCGATCTATTTTGGATCCAGAAAATAATAGCCCCTCCCCCCCTCCGACTATATTTATCTCTACATTCGCGAATTCCCACAGCCAAAGAATAAATTATCATCATACGCCGGCAGTGATGCGCTCGAGTGGTCGCGCGCGAAAACAAACACACGAGGTGTGTGTGATGCGCGCACATGAGAGTAAGTATAGAGTAGAGAGTTATAACGACGTGAAAAAAGGCGCGTGCCGGGATTGGCCAGTGGGTCAAGGCGAGCTTTGCATCATCAATTCAAATCGCGCGGCAGCCGTCGGCTGATGCCGAAATACAGCCCGAAAAAGATGCTACGTGTGGGATGTGCCGTCGACAATGACGACGTCGTATATAACTCATAGGTGTTAGCTGACACCGAGTGAAATGTTGGAGAGTGATGAGCATCGGTAGAGATAGAATGTGCGGCTGGCTATGGAGTTGATGGTCGAAGTTAAGGTTAGTAAATAAAACGGTGTTCCTCGATGGAAACCAGCAATGGCGTTTTTGGATAATTAAATTATTTTTGAAAGGTATCCAATGTGGTTGGAATTTAAAAATTATTTTTCAAATCAACATCATCATCATTACTATTTTAAAGAGTCGTTTTGAATTAGTTGTAGCAGATTTTGGTCCAAATTTATCTGTATTAGAGGCGAGATTCAAAATCCTTTGTTCATTTAATTATAATCAACAGTAATGAAGCAAGAAATTAAAGTTTTGGGGAGTCTATTTTATTTCCATAATACACTTCATTTCAACAATAAATTCTAATAAATTAAAAATTATTTTCAAATTTTTGTTACGTATTTTAAGTTTTACGACGAAGTTTTACATCAAGAAATGCTGAAGATAGTATTGCTAAAAAATTGTTACAAAAACAATGAAATTTCCATGCGCATGTTCTTAAACTCTGCCTGTTCTATTCTATACATTCAGTCGTACAAAAACAGAATGTACGCGTATCAGGCGAGACTTGATGGACGGCAATATAGATTGATGACATGCAATTTTTTAGTAAAAGTTCATTTACGTGAATTGAAAGTTTCATTTTATTTATTTGCAAAAAAACAGCTTTTGATTGATGGAATTTCGAATGTGGAACCGGGGATTGTTAGTATTTTGTGCTTTTTTTGTAAAATGAAAGATGTAAAATGAAATGTAAAATGGTTAATAATTGAAAAAGTTTTGCATTGTATAAAGTTAATTAATGGAAATTATGAGAATAAATGTGATGACAACAATAGAGTCTACAAATGTTAAAGAATACCAATTCGAGAACGTTATATCATTGGTTTTTATACGCCTTATAAACCCCGTTTCATTATTTTTCAAGGTAAATTATATATTCACAATAATAATAGTAGCAAAGATAGAACCAATATGATTTTAAATATATCTATTTACTATAACGTTGTTTTATTTCCGTATATAAGTCTATAGAATGTATTTTACTAAATAAATTTCAGATATTCTTTCATGTAATACTCAAATCCAATTCAACATTCATGCATTCCTCACCTTAAGACTATATTTATTAATACTAAACAAACATTAAACTTTTTCCAACGATCTTCCCGACTCTACTTCTCCACACACACACACACACATGCCAGCCTCCATCATAAATTACATTGACTTACATCGCAAAAACGACGGCAACGGCGACCGCTGCGACAGGCAAAAAATGTACGAAACAACTTCGCCGCCGGACTTTGAGGAAAGAGCAAGGCAGCTTTGTTCGCGGAGGAGAAATTGGAAAATATTCTCGCGTGCAGCTGCGCGCACTTGGCTCTTAGTGGCGATGCAGCGAAGCGCGCGTGGTAAGAGCAAAAAAAAGTTTCGTACAGAGAGGATGCGAGAGAGAGAGAGAGAGAGAGAGAGAGAGAGAGAGAGAGAGAGAGGAGAGAGAGAAGAGAGAGAGAGCTCCGAAAATAGAAGCCGGCTATTTCGACTTCCACAAATCAAAGTTCAAAAACTATTCGACGACGCTGAATTTTTATGCAGCTGCTATGCGTCGAGAACTTTTTTTCGGCCCCTCTTTTGCGCGGTTGAGCGTATAACAGCGTATAAAGCTTCGGAAAAACAGTTTTAAAGTGTCTGGTGATGAATCTTGATTTCAAGTGGTTTCAATGTTAATAGGTTTATTTTTGCAGTTTATGGGTGAGTGTTATTGATAATTTTCTTACGAATAACCAAATAGGCAATTGACGCATGTTTCATCAGCAAATAATAATTTGTGTATATTGTCTCTAACATATAATACCCTGCAGGTATTATACAGTCATGGCATAAATTTTTGCTGAAAAGAAAACCGAATTCGTACTACCTGTAAATACCGAAAAATATGCTCGTGTAAATCGGATGAGGAACTAGTTTTCCGGTATCGAAAAATGCAGATCACTCTTCTATATAACACCGTTCGTTCTGTTAAGCGGAAACTGGTATTGGAATTTGCATGTAAAATCAAATGAAGTGACAAAAAGTGGAATAGGGGTGAAGAAATCGATTCGTGCAGCGATTAATAGATGAGTGTAAATCTGTAAAAAATAAACAAAATTATTAAAAGTTTTTGAAATGGTTAAGCCTACTCGTGTAAACTTCACGATCAAGTAAATGAATATGACAGACATTAATTTTAATAGATCGCATACATTTGAAATAAATAAATGGCGTGAGTTATTTTGGTATACTGATACAAATGTAACAGAAATAAACTAAATTAAAAGATTAATATCTACATTTCGAAAACAATTCTGACAACAATATTGTGTTTTGACAATGAGCAAGTGCACGTGTAAATTGGAAATAGAAACAATTTTATCTGTAGATGCAAAAGGCTTCATCGAGATGAACGTTTTTCGTTTAATCCATAAAAGTTATTTGCATCAAAATTGGAAAGAAATAAATTCATGAATGCATGGACATGAAAGGTATATGTTTATAATTGTTAAGCAATAAAAGAGGGAAACAATACACGTTTTTTTCGTAAACTTTAAAGTTTACAAAAAGAAAACCAAACTTATCTATGACGAGAGAAATTTGAAACATTACCACAAAGTAGTGCCAAGTACATTAATCTGAAACACTTATCTATACGTTACCTGATGTTAAAAGGAGCTCGACTAGTTGGTTAAATAATTATTTATTTGGCATAAATTCGTATTGCTTATTTTTGTACGAATAAAAATATTTCTAGAATTTACTGAATTCATATATGAGAGTATCTTTTATTTTTAGTTTGGAACTTTGCATGAATCATTACATATTTTATATGCTAAATTTCAGTCTATGAATATATAATTGTACAGGTACAAACTTTATGATGAATTAGAAATTCACTATTTTTATCACTAAAAAGTATATAAAAATAAAGCGCTCTATTAAATCAATTATAACTTGAAAAGTTTTCTTCATAATGTAAGAATTTTAATTTATGAATTGGATTCATATGAATCTTAAATATAAGGTTTGCAAATATAAAATAAATTTCAAAATATTATTATACACAAAGGTATTCTCAAAATTTATATAGTTAGTTTCCTAAAACAAGATTCCATATTCTCTACACGAGTAATTTCAAACAATAAGTGAGAGATCGATTTGTTCATAAAAATTTTTTATCAACATTTCTCCAACATTGATATAGTATTGATACAGTATTAGGAAACCTTTTATCTGATCAAATAGACTAGGGGAATTTCCTTTTCTTTTAACAGGTTGAATTTATTTCAAAAAGAAAAGCGGGAAAAAACGTAAATTTCACATGAAAGATATAAAAATAACAACGAATTTTTTCGAATCTAGGTTAATGACAGGGTCTTTATTTGGCGTTGATAAGACACGTGTCGCATGCGAACGATTTGTGGACATTTTAAATAAAGATACTGTTTATAATTAATCTTGAAGAACAAAGTATTTAACGGAGTTACCTTGATGAAAATGAGTTTTATTTTTAAATCTATTTTTCGACACTTACGTGCGCAAAGTTCGAATTCCAGCACGCTCCGCAAAAAGCGTGTACTGAAAATCGAACTTTCGATTCGCTTCGCTTGGGTGTAAACATCGCACGAGACGAAAATCTACTTTCCCGCACTCGTATCGTAATGTACTATTGCAGTAGTGATTCAAAATGATGGAAAAATGGCTGCGATTTTCTGTCATCAACGTAATCGTTATTTTAGTTGACTTTTTGGGTTAATTAACATGGAAATATGAATGGATTGTATAATAGCAATTGCGACATTTGTATATTCAAGAAAAAGCTAATGAAAACTACTTGGTATATTAAGTGAGAGGGGCGGAATCAAAAAGCGCAAGGATTATTTCGCTTATAGCAACCCCAAGAATATTATATGATTGAATCTAGCAGGGATATACTCGTTTTTATTTATCTTCGTTGGTTTATGACAAAACACAATGGCAAAAATCAGTAATTTCTCTACCCTTTGTTAAAAGATTTTTTGACTATTGTTCTCTTTATACTTCTAAGCTATTTTGGCAAAATAATCGACTAATAAATGTTTTAGTAAAATAGTCACTTATTTTCTGGTAATAGAGAAATTTCTGCCACACTATTAACTTAAAATTCTGTCATTAACATGAGTAACACATTAAACGGCGTATATATTTATTCAACTGAAAAGCAATCCCAATCTTTCTGTGAAAACAAACATAATCACGTAATGCCGACCGATCAGAGCCGCGATAATTTCCGCGCCACAGTGCGACATTTGAAGATCAATGCGTGCATATCTCTCATCGTATAAACCCTGTACGACCGAGACACAGGCGCACGTGATGCTTTTTGCGCCTCGTGCCAAAATTACCGTACGTATTTTGACGGCTGTCAATTCTCTCTTTGACGATGCTTTGATGTGCCTCTCACACGTGTGCACGTGCACGCGGTGCCTTATTTCAATTTTTACGAGCTTTGAGACTAGCACGTGCGCTTGGTGCGTGTCCACGTTTTTTGGAGTTGCACTTTTGCGCGCTTTATTGCCATTGTTTTCGAACTCCCATTGTTGTTGTTTTTGTGCTTGCGAGAACATTTTGAAATAGTCGATAAGGGAGAGTTTGAGAGATCAGTTGGCGACACGTGTTTCGAAGCTGCGATTTGATAGTCCTGAGTAGTTTTTGTAAGGATTTTTCATTTGTTTTACGTTACTGGTTTTGTAAAGCCAAACCAATTTGGTATTATATAATATAAAACACAATTGAGCTTAGACAAGTGTATTATGACGAGCTACGTCAATTCGTAGGAGAAACAAAAAAAGAAATAAATAAATAAATAAATACAGAAAATTCTACTTCAAATTTGTTCTACCATCATATTTTTTAATTAATTCAAACATCTAGCTATCTCTAAGTGCACTTTGCGCGCCGTAATATTAGCAACACTTCATTTTCATCATTTTTTAAAGATAGGATTTGCTAAACAGTGTACTGAATAACTCTTAACTAACAAAATTTGCTGACTAGAATGCTATAATAAGTATGAAAAAAGTTCATTTGAAAGACATTAAATGCAAACCATTTTTAATCATCAGCATCTCTCCAAAGTCCAAATTTAACCACATTACCAGGAAACCACTTTGACAATAATTATAATATTCAGCTGACAAATAGCAATAAACGCCTCGCTTTCACTTTCGTTTTTACGATGCATTCATCGCGACCACCACGCGTATATATCTTTCGCGGACCGTCTCTCTCTCTCTCTCTCTCTCTCTCTCTCTCTCTCTCTCTCTCTCTCTCTCTCTCTCTCTCTCTCTCTC
>UXGD01007424.1:0-10958 GCA_900474315.1 Torymus auratus | reverse complement strand
AACCTATTCTTAAAACGGCAACTATTTAAAATTTAAAAGTCTTAAACATCATTTCAAGTAAAGAAAATGAAACTTGAGAAAACAAGCTTTAATTTGCTTACTTAAGGATTAAAACATCTCGATTCCTTCCAAAGTTATGAACGTTTGAAATTGGGCATCTAAAATGCACTGTTTAATGCACAAAATTCACTGTTCGACTGCCTGCATATTTATATGTCCTTTTTATGAGAAGATACTTGAAAAATGTCATTAGCAATAGTCAATTTCATTGATAAAAATTCCTTAATTTCTTTATACTTAGTATTAGGCCGAATTACCCTAAGTTACCTTAGTTATTGTTTCTTTAATAACGCATTTACGTAAGCAACGAGTGATATTAGTAGTATACATCACAAAATGATAATTACACTTGAAAAAAATGATAAGAAGGTAATGTTTGCAATAACTTAACGAAAATAGCTCACTTTACTAAGACAATATAAATAGACACCAAGACCAGCAATTAAAGAACGCTGTAAAATTAATAATCGTATTAGCAAAATAATTTTTCTCTTTTAACTTCAATCGACGACACAATTATCACGCGACGAATCTCCGATCGCCATTTCCAATATCACATATAGTCATATCTCCCAGCCTCCTAATCTCATCGGTAAATCTAAAAAGTTTTATACGTCATCATATTATACGTTTTCAAAACTTATCGCATACAAGATCGCGCGATTCGCCGCGCTATCGTCTCACCGTCTGATAACGGTCGATCACGGTTATAAAAAAAAAATAAAAATTGACTTTTTGCGAGCGTGTAGTTCGTGAATCCCCGCGTACAATCGTTCAGCTTGCGAATTAATCGCGTCAATAAGCCGAGGATGGACGCAACCAATTAGGACCTTTATGAAAGAGATAGGAGAAGGAGAAGGGAATCCGACGACGGGTTCTTAATTTGACGAGTTACGGTTACAATGGAAACCGATTTTAACTGGACGAAATCTTGTCTGTCATCACATGTGACAGTGTTATAAAGCATATTAATGATTATACAATGATAATAATTCAGCATCACAAATATTATACTTGATAACATATTTACCATTAATTTTGGAAGATATGTAATATATACCAAAGCATTATATTACCACGCATTATCCTATGATAATGAATAAACCAGGGCCTGTACGGCGAATTCGGGCCATGCGATATGAAGCAAAACATCAGTTTTTTAAGGACCTTATTATACGGAAGTTGAAAAACTTTAATGATGTTGCATTTCTTCTTGCCAGCCGTAATCAATTGCACATGCTATAGACATCTTGCTAAAGAGCTTACAGTTGGGAAATTATAAAAATAAGCACAAAGTGCTTCCAAAGATTCTTTTATTCTCATGGTTAAATTAGTACCTTATTCAAAGGTTACGCAACGACTGATCACAAACGACTAAATCAACAACTAGCTTTTTTTTAGCAACGGTCTTTACTTGTTTTTCGAACTCATCGCAACCTTAATACATATACGTATATAATCAATAATGATGAATTAACATAAACGCTTTTATTCCACTTTTTATTCGTAACACTTTCATTGTATTGTATAACTTTCATTTGTAGCTTTCATTCGATCGTATGTAAAAAGTTTATTATAATAGTCGTACACGTGAGTTTGTCCGTATACAATGAGCTTTAATTGTCGTGACAAATTAAGATGGAGTATGAAAATTACAGGGCAAATTAAACGTCTACGATTATCGTGAAAGAAATGTACAAAAGCATATTAATAGCGCTTGTCCATCGCCAACGTATTCTTTTCCTATATACGCAATAACATTGCAATAAACAATATAGAAAACGTTTAAGATCGATTCGCAGGCATCTTCCACAGCAACGTATCTATTTAGCTATTTTTACAATCAACGATGTACGACCAATGTCACTGCGAGGCGACAAAAAAGAAAAAGATATAAACAGTCTTGCCGGCAATAATCTATGTATAAACCGATGTTTTATAACAACCGGCACTTTCCGACACGTTAACGCGCGCGTCGCGCATGCAATTAGTGCAGAGCCCGTGCGCAGCTCCTCCATCACCAGCTGTTTGTTATTAATCTGCGCGAGGGGGAGAAAAATTCCGCGCATAGCGTGCGCGCGTATCAACGAACGTACAGACGATTGTGAATGGAAGACTATATTGTAGCGATGGCGAGAGAATAGTGGAAAGTTTTACTCGTGCGCACGATGAGAGAAAACTTGCAGATGGTCTGCGGTCGCGAAATGATACGTATATACCTATATCTCAGGCTGATGTCAGAAATAGATCGAGCGCACGCGCGTGTGCTGATATAAGCTTCTAATTAGATTCTCATTAAAAGCAATCGCTGTAACCTAAATAGACCTCCAGGAGAGCCTGGAGGTAGGCATATAAATACATATATACGTACGTGTGTGGCACGCGCTGACTCGAAAACGCTGAATTAAATTCGATGTAATAGGCTTTTCGGTTATGTGTCAATACTTGCTCAGCTTATCGATTGTTTTGCAAAAATTAAAATACATAATGCGATACGGGTTTGTTTTTTTTAATTTCTAAATTTAACGGAGAACATTGGGATGGCGAATATACTTAATATATCTGCGGAGTTTGAGTATATAGAAGACGGAAATGAGAGATTAAAAGCGAATACATTTTATTAACAATTTATATAAATATTCTTATACTGTATTCCTTGATGCACTTATAAGATATCTGGTTTATTGGCTTTTATGTATTATATAAACACAGAAATTATATTCACTTTATAACTACTAAACAGCAGAAATTTCAAAGCTCGTTCAAAGTCAAGATACCTTTCCCCAAAAACGAACCTCCTCCACATGTATTAATTACTAAAGAAGTAAACAAGAAAACCCTCAATATCCCCACGTTAGAATTCGGATTACATTTCTGAAACACGCACATCTATGCTTTATCCTCGAGCTTTCGTAAGTATACTTATACATCTATTCCGCACTTGCGATGGCCACGAGAGTGAGAAAAGCAAACCAAGCCGTCGAGACGCGATCTAGTTTATGCGCCGTAGGTAGTCCAAGAGCTTCTGTTGGCCTTTTGACGCGTCCCAGGGTGGCTTCGCCTCGACGAAAATTGCGCACACACGTAGTATAGTTATATATGTCCGCGATGGAAGGGTGATGCAACCTCGCCGCTACGTGAATTCATCGCGCGTTATCTGCGCAGCAGAAAGCATTTCGAAGTTTCGTTCAGGCTAATATCAGGCGAAAAACGGGTTCGTTAATTTATGGCGAGTTAAGTGTATTTTATTTATAAGTTTTATTTTACAATATAATAAACACAATGACGAGGCTTAATTATGCGGTGAAAAATATATACAGTATAATTTGTTTTTCGATATTTCGGATTTCGATAGCATCTAATCAGATCGTAAAAAGAATCTTGATGCAATTTATAATATTTAATCATTTGTATCCCCTGATTTTATCGTTAACTTTTAATTTATCAGCGTGATAGTATTAAAGTCGTATTTCAGATGATACATTTTCTGCGAACGTTTTTTGTATAATAAACTATTTCCGCATCGATACTTTTGATGCACATCGATTTTCCTCGTAGGTAAGACGTCATTTCACTTACTGTCAAACTTTTTATCACTTGTAAACAAATTATCAACAATGTTAATTTTCTCGTTTATCATGTACAAGACGCGAGCAATTTACTGCCGGAAATATAAAGTCTTTACGCTTATGTATACGTAGTTTTAGGTAATAATCGCTGTTATAAACGTATATAATTAACCCTATCAAAGTTGCTTATATAAAGAACGAAGTTAAACGGAGTGAACAAAAACATTCATATTAAAAGACAGTGACCATACAATAAATTATTCAAAGACATTAGGTATATTCCCTCTTGTTAGCTATATTTGCTACGTTTAAAAATGTAGAATAGCATGAAACAACTAACACACATAGCTTTATACATAGCTACACTCATTTACAAATCGATCTGATCTACCGATCAAACGAAAGCCGCCGCGAAATCTCGCAGTCATTACGAGATCGCTTGTATAATAACCCTCGCCTTATCGCTCGATTTCAATCTACACATATCATCATAGATTTTTAAAAGCGACCCACTTCAGACTTCGTTCACCGAAAAATGACGAATCACATCGCAGCGCTCGTCTTATACAGAATCCCAACTCGCAGCCTCTAATTGCGTGTCACCGCATCGTTGCGCCAAAAGCAGATCACATTGCGCAATACGTCCCGCCAAAAGATAACGCGCACGTCATTACAACCCTTCTCTCTCTCTTTCCATCGTCACCGACAGCGCCGCCAATTTTCAATCTAATCCAATCGGGTGCCGTCGAGTACGCGCATCTTAATTCAATCGATACTAGCGCACAGAGCCCGTAAATCACGACGCGCTGAGAGTGATGGATCTCCGTGAGGCGCCGCGTGCGTGATTTACGAGCGAGGCGCAATGTCACCGATGTGGCGACGAGGTATACGTATATATATATATATATGTACAGGCTTGTATTGCCCTGCTGTATCGTCCTTATACGAGTCGCACCGCCTTGTCGCTACTTATAACGCGGGGAGAAAGTGAAGACGCAACGACCTTGTCGCCGAGGAGGAGTTACGGCGCGAGGAGAGCGAGGTTGACTTCGCGACACGTCTATATGGGCTGGCTTCTTGAAAAGTAATTTAGTGTATGTGTGTGTGTGTCGCACGATTAGTGATGTAAATCGAACTTGAGATAATTTGTGTAACGTTTGCAGAGTTTGTTTTTCCTTTCGAGTCATATGGTTTAAGTATAATTTTGGAAACTTGCAAGCTTTCCAGAAAGTTGTACAGAAGAATACTTAATGTTTATTATGTGGAAAATGGTCGAATAAATGTATGGGGAAAGTTGATAAAGTTGTAAATTTGTGATTAAAAAAGATATGTATACATGTACTTTAAAGTGAGAAAAGCTTTTGCGGGTGAAGGAGAACGTAAATAAAAACTGTAGCTTGATTAATTTTTCAAACTACAATAGGTCGATGTTTTATTTTATAAATGAGAAATTCTCCTCGGATTTATTTTTATTGACCTAATAACTATTAATACATTTGTCGCGAAGCGGGTTGGCCGTAACGGAAAAATGATCTAGAATTCAAACTTTAATCTGCCTAGACAGATGCCCGCTAAATCAAGATATTAAAGAGAAGCCAGTAATTTAAGATGTCACAGATATGACGAATTCTACAGAAATAATCTATAATAACTGGGTTCAAGAATAACAAAATTTGTTGAGGGGCATACCTACCAGACCAGGCTTTCTTTCTTCTTTTTTGACAGTTTTGAACGTAACAAAAAGATATTGGGAACAACATGGTTAATTGGGTGGCAAGCTTTTTTGAGGACATTAACTTTATTTATTTTTTTTTTAATGCTTAAAAATGACCTCTTTTATACATAAATCAAATTTTTATACTGAGAATGCGAGCTTTCATTTGCTTTTTACCGGATGAAAAAATGTTGATTCCTTAAAAACTTACATATTGTGAAAATGCAAAGAAGTGTGTTTTTGCGATTTTTTAAGGTATTTATAAAAAATAGTGTATATTAAACTTGTCTTTGAACTCATGTTACTTTTGAACTACTGACTATTTTCTATTTTCACTTTCTTTCTTGGGAATATATGTACGACTCTTTCTGGCAAAACAGCTTCGCCACAAAAAAGATTGCATTAAAAATGGTCCAGAGAACCGAAGAAAAACCTGGCCTCGTAGATGTGCTCCACAAAAAATTTGTATTTTTTGCATCAAGTTGTTTGATGATTTTTGTAGAATTTCTCATACATCGACGGCTGAGAGGAACAACCCGCTAACTCAGCGAAGGCTTCAAGAACCCGCTAACTCAACGAATGCTTCGAGAACCGCTAACTCAGACGCGTGTTTTTTCTTCAATTTTGTGGTGGCAGCTGTGTAGGAGTAGGATTTGAAAATACGATTTCTCCATAATAGACGTGGTTAGAAATTCAGAAAATAATTAGAATCGATTATTTAATATAAAAAATTAAAAATTGAAGACGATAAAAACACGTCTGAGTTAGAGGGTTTTTGACATCTCTCCCGAGTTAGAGGATTTTTGAAACCTTCGCCGACTTAGCGGGTTCTCGAAGGCTTCGCTGAGTTAGCGGGTTTTCGAAGCCTTCACTGAGTTAGCGGGTTATTCCTCTCGGCCGTCGACATATTCTAATAACACCAACATTTAGCTACCGAATATATAATTTTTTGAGAAATTACTAGGTATATGAATTTAATAGCGTTTTACTGTTTATCTATTATTATCCTCTTCTCCAAACAAAAGAGTCAAATATAAAGTACACGCAAGGTACTAAAATTGACCAACATAATTATTTTTACCCACCAAGTTCGAAAGAGACCTCAGCGTCCCCAACAATGGCGTTATATATATAATGGCTTACATATAAATGCTCCATCATGCGTTAAAACCCACATTCTCCGCGCTCTGTTCTATATATACATATAATTCCATTAAATTTTCTTCGATATTCCGCTTCTCTCAACCACGCACGCTGCCATCTTAGCCATTATACTTGCCCATCGTAGCATAAAGTATGTCAATGGACCCGCCCCCACCATCACCACATCAATTAATATATTAAGCATTCTATTTTATTTTTTCCTCCCAACACCTCGCCTATACCTTACATATACCTAGCGTCAATAGCGTCTTCTTGTCCTCGGAGGAAAGCGCAAATATGACCGTATATAAAGAACCGTTTGGCATGTCTTTGCTTTACGAGAAAGTGAAAATGGTCCGCGGCGATAGGATCGACATATCTGTGTCAAGACACCGCGTATACACGAAAAATCTCGTGCGAGCAATGGGTCGATCGCCGATTGACCTCTATTATATATATATATATTGACCCGGCCGAAATTGTTACCACATCCGTGGCGGGTGCGTGGGATTATCACGCGCTGTATGTGGAAGTGTATGTATAGGTGCACACTTGACCCGGGACTGAAGAGAGGTACGATGAAGAGGAAGAGGATCCGGTGAACTCGGGGTATAGGTCTTTTATGAGAGAGATTCCTGGGAAGAACACGGTTGGCACTTTTAGTGTTTTCCGTGTATTTTTCCTTCTTTATCATTTTGTGTGCGGACGAGAAAAGAGCTCGTCATTGTCATTCTGAAGTGAAAAAAAATATCAGTTTTGTTATATTCAAACTGTATACCTACATATAGAAAAAGATAATTCATTTGAGATCTAGCCCGTCGTCGTTAACCTAATTCAATCACATATTGTCAAAGTATAACAACAACGTCTTTCCGATATATTCGTGTGCTAGATTTAATATTATATAGGTAGTACGTAGCTTCGTAAAGTCTGTGGATAGCAAAAAATGTGTGTCACACGTCTATATTGTCTATTAAAATCAATACGAGACTTTTAAATATATTGGAGGTCTTCAACCTCGCATCCTACATACCGCCAGGCAAGAAATAAAATACGTTTCGCAATTATTTCTCAACTATATTCTCACGCTGTTAAGAAATGTATTTTATACGAGATAAAGCTCGTTTTAGCCAGCTGAAACAGTTTTTTCTTTTTTAATTCAAATCTGTACACAACACTATTATTTTAGATAACCTCGTTATAATGAAGTTCTTAAAAAAAATCAGCGTCAAAAATAACATTCGTCGACTTGCGCAAGTTTGCGCATGCGGCCGCGACGATCAAGTATACGTATATATCTATAAAAATTCTGAATACGAGAAAAACCTGAACTTGATAGAGTGTTCAAACACACACAATCGTTAGTCGTGCAAACACGATTAGTCGCAGCCCGCGCGCACCAGGTAAACTCGTGACTAACACGCGACCGATAAATTTCTTTTTACACATATATCTATATACGCGCGCGACGTTTCCTCATACATATGATGCCCACGCTGGTTACACGCTCATTGGTATTATATGTATTATATGTTTTCTGCGAAGTAATGCCGCGCCCGATCGCAATTATTATAGCGCTTATCACGTTTTGATAGGTAGCCGCGCGTTTCATACGCGGCTTGATTATTTTTTTTAGTTTTTCATAACGGAGCGATGGCTGTATGTATAGTATACAAAAAATGTATTGCACAACAAATTCACACTTTAGGCGGCCTCAAAACTGGTCAATTTTTTTTTTGGTTTTTTTTTTTTTTTTAAGGCACGTCTTTCTTATGAAATTGAAACTAGAAAGAAAGAGCTGCTTTCATTTCCTATTTTGAAAATTAAAAAATGTTGTTCCTTCGAAAGTTATAAAAGTTTGAAGTTGAACGTCGAAAAGGCATAAAAATACTCTCGAAGTCGAGGCTGCTGATTCCTTCGATTTGTGCTTTTAATTTTCAAAAAAGAAAATTAAAGCTCTTTCTTTCTATAGTTCCAATTTCTTTTTTGAAACTTTGAGTACAACTTTTCTGGGATAAATAGCTGAGGTTTTAAAAAAGAGCTTTTTTTGCAATTTTCTCCAATAATTTCAACCTTTAAAAACAATGTGAAACAAAGACGTTTTTAATTGTACATTATTTTTCCCTCAAACTTTGTATCATAAGAAAGTAGAAAAAACGCGTCGGCAAGACGTGAAAACCATTTTCACTAGTTTTGACGTCACCTAAAGTTGAAATTTTTTGTTAATTTCCTCATATACGTCAGCCGAGGAGTTTCGCAAACGCGGTTATAGGACTGCACGCGCGCGCTTTCGATGCAATTAGCCGTTATTGTGGGCTTTCAGTTAGAGGCATATAGTTTCATGGTGGCTTTGATGAAACGCTTATAACGTTAAAGGACTATATATACGTGATCGTTATATTTACCACAAAGTTAAGTGTATTACATTTCAGCGTAGAACAGCAATTATTGTTTGGATTAAATTGGTGCTCTTCTATATTTATATTTGTAAAGATGATTGGAAAGTTTAAAAAAATTTCGCGTGTATGTTTTGAAATGTAGCAGCGGAATTTCCGAGAAAATGTGTATAATTGTTTCAAAACAAAATTATTAACAAACGAGAAATACTTGGAAACGCCCGCGACCATTACATGATGTATGTGCAAGTGCGCGTATATACGGCGTTAAATAGCCGAATAATTAGCGTTAATTTTCTCGGGATTTCACCACGCTCGATGACGGCGCTTTATTTTTACCACTCGAGGCTAGAAAATAGTCCAACAGCGCGCGCGCGCCTTTCCGAGTACATTTTCTTTTATATGCATCTGTTAATTGACATAACAATCTCGCACTTTGGAAAATTTAAACAAGGCAATCAAACTTCCAAACAAACCACGAAGAAAGAACCGAGCCAGCAATCATTCAAGTACTATATACTTACACTCCAAACAATAAAAAAAAAAGAAAAAACATACTTTACGCTCCATCAGCGCGCGAGGAAGCAAAAGACAGGGGCGATGATTTGCAAAAAGCGACAGCCGAGGCGCCAATACCTCCGGCAAACTGTCACGAGTTTTCTTTGGCCACGAGCACGAGGAGAGCTCTCGAGAATCGAATACAACCGACCTATACCTATATATAACCGCCATTCGTATTATATACATATAGCATGTCATATCCTCGTCGCCGGCATGTCTGCGCCGCGCAAGCGTGGAAATCTCCCCCCGCGAGTCTTTGCCTCGTTTAGCGCAATTAGAGTAATATATAGAAGTGAGTACACACCCGCTCGAGCACATTCCATGCCGCGTTTGAGTAAACTCGCACGTGCACCTACGTGGTGCTATCTCTCTCTCTCTTAGCTCTCTGTTTGAGATTTTTTTTCTTTGACTCTCGTCTTGTTCGTGTTCGTTGGTCTGCATCTTTTTGAATCTTTACGGAGCGCAGCCATAGGTATAGTACGACGAAGGTATAATAGATTTATTCTGGCGTAGAAAACGTCTCGTGCAAAGGTATAACATATTCTGTCTCTGCGACAAGACATCTTTGTCTGGTGAGAAAAAGAAAATTTTTATATTTAATGTGGGTAATATTAATGAAATAGTTTAAGACGCAACGGGAAGATATATTTTCGGAATATAATCGGAATTGTATAATCTTCCACTTGGACTCGGTAACGAAAATCTTTATTTTCATTTTTCGAGATTGAAAGATATATGAGTTTTCTTGGAATTCGAGGGTTTGGCAGCAATGCCTTGCGAGCCTTGATGCAAATTGGATCATTTTTCACTTAATAAAGCTTTCAATCTCAGTCTTTCTCTCTCTTGATTGTATACCTCTTTTAAATTACAAATACTAAATCGATATACGTTTCATAATAGGCATCATTTTTTCCATAAAAGTAATAATTTTTCACACTTGTCATCCCCATACTATTCCATCAAGCCGTCAATAACCAAATGGCATATATACTAAATAACATCCCTGGTATAGAAATGTTAACCATATAAGTTATACCTATTTTTCAGCTAACTTTATCCCCAAGAACATAATATTCTACTTTTATTTTATAATTATATGTATCAAGATTTAAAGAAAATTTTCGCATTTCTTTTGACAATATTGATATTTTAAACTTCTTACAATACTTTTATAGGTATACTGTGTTATTTTTACATATTAATTTTAGTTGAAAAAAAGCTTCCACTTGATTAACGCATTAATTATAAAGAGAAAATTACAATTTTCTAAACGCAGAATATCCGCAAAACACACTTAGAGCTGCATGATACAGCAAGATTAATCTTGATATTGTATTGGCTTGCCTCAATATTTAAGATCATAACCGATACAATATTTCTATACAGTTTTCGATACAATATCAAGATTGCGGTGTTAAGAATGTAAAGAATCTTGTCTTGTCTTGAAAATAACATAACATTTTCTAATCGTAATAATTTATCGAAATAATCATAATTCAATAAACTTCGGTAGTT
>UXGD01007423.1:0-10958 GCA_900474315.1 Torymus auratus | reverse complement strand
CTATTACACTACGAGAAAAAAAGGGCGTTAGTACTGTTAACTATATATTGCATAGTAAAACTGAATATTATTGCCTTAACTATCTCTTTTTTGGGATTTGATTCTACATACGTTTCGTATCCGCAAAATATCTAATTTTGGTACAATTTTTTATATTATTGAATTTTTTTTTTTTACAATTCCTACGAAATATGCTAAAACTTCCTCCTTTTTAATGCCATTGCAGAGTCGCATGGGACCCTCTGAGGCATCCACACCTCCACGCACACGATCACCAGCCGCATCAGCATCGGCCGCCGGCGTACCCTCGCGTCCGCCGCTGGCCCGATGCACGAGACCGAGGACCGCATGAGTCAGGCGCACGTCAGGTCCTCGAGCACAACGACAACGACGACAACGACGACGAGTAACAACCAGCACCATCAGGGGAACAACAACAACAACAGCAGCAGCGGGAATAGCAGTAGCAGTAGTAGCAGCAGTAGGCACTCGTCGAAAAACGGCCACAGTACGTCGAGAATGGCGTGCGAGAAGGCGGCGCGCAAGCTGAGGGCGACGATGCTGAAGGCCGCGCGGCTCGGCGTGACGACGGGCGAGGTGGCGGGCCTGCCGGCGGCCAAGCGCATCGTATCCCAGAGGGACCACGACTGGAAGCTGGCGGTGCTGCTGCTCCTCATGTTCGGTGGCGGCGTGATCGTCGCCCTCGTCTGCACGACCAGCAGGGGATGCGCCAAGATCGAGGACATCGTGAGTTTTCCTTTTCTTTTCTCTTTTCTTTTTAGATGGTTGGGAGAGAGAGTTAGAGAGATGGGGAAAGAGGGGATGGAAATCTTAGATCTTAAACCATGACATTTTATTTTGAAAATAAGGTAATTGTACGCGTACTACCAAGTACCGGGACGCCGTATATATGCGGGTTCAATAAGGTCCAGTCGTTGGTACATTTACCTTTGCATGAATAAATAAGTCGATGAAAAGAAGTTTGGGATTGATTGATAGACATTTTTTAGTTAATTGTAGCTAATGTAAAAGTAGATATTGGAATCTTGTAATTGTAATTAATTAATCTGTCGAGGTCAAATATCTCGCGAAGGAACTTTACAAAACGTTTATTATCTGACTAATGAAGAATGATGGAAATAGATATATAGGTAGAACAAAAAATCAGATGTAACAGTAAAGTGCTCCTGAAGTAATATGATTAATTTTCTTAAATGAAATATGACTGTTCAAAAGTTGAAATGGCATGTGACACAAGAACTCGGAGAAGCATTTAATTTCATTTCTTTCATTTTATAACTGCCAAAGGACATTTTAAATTGAATCGCTTATTAATTATTTCTTTAGTACGTAAAAATGCAATTATTCATAATGTTACTTCGTTAAGCGTTTGTGAAAATGATAACTCACATTTTTAAACTATGAAATTTACTTTATTTAATCAGTATTTCGGGCATCATATAAAAATAATTCTAGAACAAAAATTTATAAAACAAACATTCAATAATAAGATTGTTATTTATTTACAACAATCTATTGTTTGCAAAATCCCAGTTTTCAAAGTATCGTTGTCACTTCTATATCCGACACAGCGCGTTCGAAACTTTTTAGAATGCACATTTTCCTTTTACAACCCACACGAATGTCCGAGTTATAAAAGTCCGACTCTTAAAGCAAGTGATATTCATTCCCGCGGGTATTGTTCTCTTTTCTAATCTAACTTTCGAGTTTAGTTTTTAATGTAAATATGATCCGCATATACGGAAGGAGGGGGAGGGATACTCGATGCCAAGTAGGTCAGTCAAAAATGGATAACTTGGAAAGTCGGTAAACTCCGGTAGCAGTTGTCATCAAAAGTTTGTTAATAATTTCTCGGATTCGCGTCCTTTTTGTTGCAAATAATTATCGTTTCAAAACTTATCTACGGTTATATCGTCTCGGAAAAGTATAATTTTCTTCTTGCGAGTCTGGCTTGTTTTTAAAAGCAAACAATTTGTTCCATTTTAACTTACGTTGACAATTACAGCTTATTGTCAAGATAAATAGCAATCTCTTCATTACTACAAAAGCCCTGCCGGGTTTTATTTTAACCTCAAATTATTCCTCCAACTAATTATTCCTGCAAAACACATATCTTCCATCTGGCCATTACCCTCTCATCCGGCAAAACCAAAGGGTTCTCTCTATCGCTATGCTCTCCCACGGCGAACTATCAAACTATGCTCCGTCGGGCAGCCCTCGATAACCGCCACTCCATCATCATCATCCACCCCCCACCTCCTCCTCGCAAACTCGATATGAACCAGCAGCATGAGCTCCGGGGTCGTCCCCCAAAAAAGGTCCGTTGGCTGCCTCAAAGGGATGCACCTCTATCCATACATACATAGAGGCAGGGAACAATTATGCTCACGGCAGGATGCGGATTATGGAAAAGGGAGGGAGCTTGCGGTTGACGCGGGTCCGATGAAACTAGCCCGGAAGTAGGCAGCCGCTCGCACTTGAGACACATTGAAATTCAAATTTCGATATCCCCTGAGCCCTGGCTGGTAGAGGCTTTTTACGGAGGAAAACAATTTAGAACAGGGGATGGCTTACATAGATAACAACAGTGTGTGTATAATGTGTGGGGGTGGATAGGCTGACGGTGCGGAGAAGGATGAGGGTTTTGTTGTTTTCTTCGGTTTTTAGTATAAGTTGAGGATGATGCGGTGTGGATTTAGGGAAATCGCGAGACTTCGTATGTGGGTCGTCGACAGATGGCTGTGACGATTAAATTGCATATACAAATTTGATTTAGGCCAATATCCACATTCTGGTAACATCAAAATTTCGAACACCCATTTGCTACTAGTTTCACTTAGTAGTTCCAATAATTCCACTGAAGAAGATGTAGATTTCCATAATCTGACATCTCCATTCCAATGCAAGCTTTCGTACCACCATTCCATTACCATCCGAGCTCATACATCAATTTAAACCACAAAAGACAGCTCAACCTTACCACGCTTTAAACGCAACCACTCATTCCACCGATCAGCCACAATACATCTAACGCCCGCAGCACTAAATACACACCCAATAAAGCCCCACCCACCTTCCAAAATTTGATTTATTACCCAAAATCAGTCACAACAAGGCGCATGTAGCGCACGACCAATCCCCCCGGCATGAAACCTCAGCCCCTAATTAAGACGCCCCAGCCCGCCTATACATGTCGCACGAATCATTTCCACGCAAGACGGCCATTACTAGCACTGGGCCAACGTATTTATCCCCCGTCTCGCGCGTGTCCACCGGCGACAGCTGACAGCCAAGAGACAGAGAGATAGAGACGCGCCGTCACCGGAGGAGGTTAATTACATCCCATCCCTTCGCCTCCTCCTCCTCCACCTCCTCCCAAGTCATGCGACGATCCTCTCGCGATCAAGTGTCGCGCGCGCGCCTCGATGCGCCCTACTGTATAGAGCTAGTACGGCTCGCGCTTCGCTCGATTGCGAATCGATATAGAGCCGCGCCTACTTAATTGCTCGCTTGCGCGCGCGCGTGTATGCATGCGAACGCTATATCGCTCTCGGTCCCTGTGTGCGCACGAGATTATCGCAGGGCATACCGATTCGCTCGGCCGCGTTGTGTATAGGGCGATGGATGGCCCTTTGATAATAAACGCGTCTGTGCGTGAGTGTGGGGGCGAGAAGGGAACGGTTAGGCGATGGAGATGATGGGACGAGGCGAGATGATTGTTTTGAGTTTGTCGCGATTATATAGATATATTGAAAATTGGGTAAATTTAATGTCGCGCTCGGGTGACCCCCGAGGTAGTGCTGTAAGCTTATTACCGATCAGTCGCTTTTAACTTTTACGAGCTTTAATAACAACAATGCGAGAGAGAGAGCCTTTTGAAAATTTACAAAGGCGAGCTTATATATAATATAACGCCTTTATTTCGCTCGAGATTAACTCTCGGTAAATCTTTAATCCTGGATTATGATAAATTTGTAATTTACAACGCTGTAACAGAGTACCTGCACGGGTATAGATTTTCTGTTTATTGCGTGGTACAATAATAAAAGTTGATTTACGCGTAACCTATAGAATTATGCACAGATTGTCACAAAAATAAAGACTCTGCTGATTAATTCGTATACTACAAACTCTGGCTTCTAATTACGTTAAATTAAAAACACATAATTTTTCAATTACAACCACGTTATTTGCAAATTCTGCATATCTCTCGTCGCCCAGAATTTCCGAATTTCCATTATATCGCAGAGATAGAAACTATGAATTGATAATTCCGAAACAGCATACATAGCAGCACGCGCACTCAACATTAATTTTCGTCATAATAGCTATAATTCCTAGGCTGAAAAGCGTCCGGGCCACAGTCAAATTTTCCCCTCCCTCTCATGCTAATGCCATAAACCAATTGCCCCGTAATAATTAACCGTATTTCCTTTCCCTCTATTAAAATAAACTCAATAGGGCGGGCGCGCGCGAGTGCCTAACTCTTCACCCGAAAAGCTCGTCGAATTCTCCGGCATGCACGCGCGAGCGGCCCATTGTCTTGTTTATTGTATCCCCCCCTCGCGCCGCGCCACCATTAAAATCGGATAACGTCTTTGTCTCTCCCCTTTCCCTACCCCCACCGCGATAATTAAAAGCCCGTGAGATTCTCTCAAGGTACGCCATGCGGGCGAGACTCTCTCTCTCATCGTGATATAAATTTACGCACGCGCTTGGAATAAATAAAAGCCGCTACGGGAGAGAGAGAGAGAGGGGGTTTAATCGTCGCGCGCGCGTACTTTGTCGAAACGAGCGTCGTCGCCGCGGCGCACGGAGTCGTTAGCGCCTTTGCTCTTGATAGCTCAATAATTGCTCTCTCTCTTTCCCTCTCCCTCTCGCCTGCGTAGAGTCAGATCCTGTGCGTCCGCGTGTACACGTATATATATATAGAAGTCGGCGCGCGCTGTGTGTACTCGGGTCATTACGCAAATGGAAGTGGCGGCGGCGGAAGCGGCGAGGGTAAAAAGTGGCCGTGCATCAGCGGCCGCATAAACAGGGCGCGGACTTTCTCTCTCTCTCCACCCTCGTGATAGGCCAATTTTCAAATGCATTTCACCGAGGAATATCGCGCGGGGGCGGCACTTCTTTATCGGTCTTTTCTCGCGCGCGCCCGCGCAAGCCGCTCTGATGCGCGGCTTTTAGCTGCGAGATAGCGGCGCAAAGTTCGGAGAGTGGCTTGATTAATTGTGCGGGAAAAGGTGGGGGAGAAAGTGGCCTCGCCGATGGGAAGGAGTGAGGCGATATTCCACGCTTCGTAGCTGTAATTTATGATTTCTTTGCCCCTTTGGCAGTTATTTTACAGAGGTATATTTGTTGGGAGTGCTTGTGGATAAGGGCAAAGTCCTATACATTCGTTCGTTATTGACTGTTGTGAAAATACAGTTTGAGGGTATATAGTAATTTGTGGTATTTGAATAGATACATGCTGAAAAATATATATGAGGAATGACTAGTAGCTGCGATCGTGTGTAACATATCATTTCGAACTTGATGAGCGCTTTTTCTTATAGCCGATATATTCAATTCATAGCGATTTTCATCGAAATAGCCAATCTATGATATGTACGAAAAGCCATTTATAAATGATGACACTATTTAGTCGAGTGTATAAGAGCAAATATTACATTCTGTAAACGTGTGTACTTTGAATACAACACAATGTGAACCTATATTTATGCGAAACGTGTATCTCTAATTAATTGACATAGGTACTGTAAACAATCATTGTTTTTGAAGTAATTTTATGCCACAATTTCAAAATAACATATATCTAACACACGCGTAAGCTGAAATTACAGTAGTTAATTATTCGTCGGTCTAATGAAATATCGATATAACAGCCAAAGCTATATACACATTGCCCAGTTATATTTTCCAAATAAATTCATTTTGCCAAAACAACTGAACATTTCATCGAGAAACCTCGTTAATAATAATACCCACGATCCAATAAATAAAAAATTCTATTACATCTGTTCATTCACACATAATAACATCACCGTTCACTCGAAAAAGCGATGTTCAAAAATTCTTTTATCCGAATTCACAACATCACACTTCTCTCCGCATAGGCCTCGGGCTACTCTTATACCGCCTCTTTATACACTCCCCGCTCCTTTTCATCTTTCCGTCAACATCGCACTCTCTCCAACGCGCCATTGTCCTTCGCAAACGAAATACGCATGGTTTTGCACACAGCCTTTGCGTATATATTTACCTACCTAAACTTTTACAAAATTACTCTCCGCGAAACATACAGCACAGAGAGAGGGAGAGAGGGGGGAGGAGAGCTATGCTATTATACCTTTCACCGTCAGCCGACCATAAACAAGTAGTAATCCGAGCCGCGAAATTTCCTCATTACCATTTCTCCATTAACCGACTGCCGCGCTGCGGCTTATATATACACGCACACATATCTCCCACAAAGGCCCCCTTAGCGCCTGAGAGTTTCAAGGCGATCGCATGACGACTATACCGTCACCTTAGCACACTCCTCTCCCTCTCTCTCGGTCGAGTATATATCCCAAAGCGATGCTATTCCCGGCGCACTACTGTCACTGCCCGGGCGTCATATCCTCTCTCTCTCTCACTCTCCTCACGCTCCAACGATGGCGAAAGGCTTCATATATATACCGTTCGTATGTACGTTCACTCTCTCTCCTCTCTCTCTCTGTCCCTCTCTCGTTATAATTAATTAATGCATCAATTTAGTCGCGCGGGCGCGAGTTTGTCACGGCTCTGGGGCTGAAGGCTCGGACTCCGGGATTTCCGCGTGCTCGACATGACGCCGTGGAGTGAGAGAGAGAGAAAGATGAAAGTTCGCGCGACTGTGCATAATGTGCGCCGTGTATTCGATGAGGGAGGAGGGAGAGAGGCTTGAGGATCTGTCTTTTCGGGAGGGATTATAAAGAGCGCGTGCGGGGCTGGAGAGGAGGATTTAAAATGCTGTTGCAGAGGATTTAGGGGAGATGCGGGGGCGATGAGAGAGTGGGAAGTACGCATTTTAGGGGAGATGGAGAGTTTTTGGGGATTCTTGTACGTGTTTCGTCGTACAAATGACGGTTGTTAGTTGGACGAAAACTCCTTACGCGTGAATATTATTTCTATACATCCCTCTATTAATTAAATACAGTGAATAAACAGAAATACATTTAAAGAATCAGCACAGCAAAAGCTTCTTTTCGTAAATTATAGTTTAAAACGGCATTTGGTGTGCTATAAACTTTATCCGTCGACCAAGAAACACTACATTTCACATCCAAGAATATTTATGAACATATTAATAGATCAAACCAACATACAAGACTATATCCTTTTACAGCATTGTAAAACCCAAACGCTCATATCCCTGAAAAAGTTACAACCCCAGCCATTTCATCAGCGACACCATTTATATATATAGACGCTTTTTACGCGTGTATCAATAACACGTATCCAGGGCAAAGCCGCTCGCCCGTGTACACCCCTCCCCGCGTCACAACCAACATATACACACAGACACACACACTTCGGGAGGTCTGGCTACTCGGGGGCGACTGTCACGCGGCGCGTTATATCACGGTTAACGACAGTTTAACCAAGAGACGTGATCTAAAATATGAAGAGGGCTCCGCCACCGCCGACTCTCGCGTGCTGTGTGTCCTCTCTGTACATATCCTATACTACTATAACATGCGCGCGAGTACACGAGTGAAATATGGCCGGCCGGCCATTAGAGCCAAAAAGTTAGCGCGCAGGAGGCAGGGTAGAAGGATGCTAATGGATGGAAAAATTAGGCAAATGGCGAGGGAGGGAAAGAGAGAGAGAGCAGCCCCGGCGTCATAATAGTCCGGTGAAAGTTTCGCTTAGTTGCGGTGGGCAGGGGACGGGGGTAGAGCGAGTGTGACATGCGTAGAGAGAGGTAGAATATTGGAATTATGTGAGAGAGTTGCGCGGTGTGCACGGGCCGAGTGGATTGCGAGAGTTTTGAATGAGATGTGAGTGCGTTTCTATTTGCGATTAGGTGGAAAAGAGAGTTGTAGGTGTATTGGCTTTGTTAAAATATATGTGAATTTATCGTTTTCTCGTTAAAATAGTTATTGTAAGTAGTCGCGATACAAATATAGTCAGACGAGAATTACGATATTCCTCTTCCATAAAGTTTCCATAAAAAATCTTTGTTACCGAACTTTCATCAAAACAGTAACAATAAGCGCAACTCCTTCTGAAGCGCTACTCCCATGAAATCATCATCATAGCGATCGGCACGAAATGCACGCGCGAAAGATCTGAAACAACAAGAGCTGAGTATATCTCAGAAGAGGGCAAAGCCCTGGGGTAAAAAATTTCGACGGCTTTCTAAGTAAATAACCCCCGCGGAGAAATAGCCTGGGAAACTTGTCTCCCCCGCATTGTTCCGGCGAAAGCAAGCGCGATCGATTAGGCGTCCGCCGTTTTAAAACTATGCCCGCGTGCGCTGCCTTTTGTCCGATGACGAAGGAGAGAGAGGGTGAGGAGGACTGAAACAATGTGGCGAAGCGTCTCGAGGAGGAGGAGAAGTCGAGCGATTGTTCGCGGAGGATGATGATATCGCTTCCGTATTTTTTTCCACCGCTGCTTGTGTATCGCGGCAATAAAAGAGATAGGATGCGGCGCGACGCGGTTTTTGTGTTGATTTTTCGGGAAATTGATTTTTTTTTCTCCTTTCTTTGTGCGTATGTTTTCGCAGAGTCTTTCGTTTGCTCGGCGAAATACGGTTTGTTATTTTCGCTTTTCGCGGGGAAATAAATATAGTTTTCATCGTTCCATGAATTACGAGTTTTTTGAGACAAAAAACATAATAAGAAAACGCGCGTGATTTACGCCGATGAATCCGAGAGGAATTAAGATATATATAGATAAAAATGATAGACCCTGGTCATTGCCAGCGAAGTTAATACCCCTGGCGAGGGCTTAATGGCTCGCGAAAGATTTGCTTTACTTCGCGCGCTAGGAGTATATATTGAAATATAGCTTCTTTTATCACCCGCACCGCCCGCCAACTTGGCTTTTCCGATCGCTATGTATAGAGTTGCAGTAAGCGAGAAAGCGCAGAGATTTAAAGATCGAATTAATCATGAGATAGATATGGGGCCGAATAATTACTTATAATATCAATAGCGATGCGCGGGCTAAAAGCTTTGTTGCACGTGCGCGGAGCCCGTCGACGACCATTTACTTAATTCCGGCCATTTGCAATAATCAGATTGCTATTAGGCTCGCAGAGGCTCGTCATTAAATCGCTATACGCAGTGTGTATTGCGTGTAGGCGGTGTGGGTTGGGATAATACCGGTTTTAAGCAGTTAAAAGATGATGATAGTGCATACTGCTCGAGTACTGATACTGCGTATAGTGCTATAATGCTACTTTGCAATTCGAATGGTGGATTTATTGTGAGCTGTACGATGTGAAGGATTCGAATTTGAGATATTCTATATGTGTTGAATTATTATTATATAGACTTAAATTCTTACGAATTATCCATTTCTTTATAATTATTTTGTATCTTATCTAAAAATATGAAACACACAATAGCCCGCACTCGTCTCAAGTACATTTATCGTAAATCAAAAACCTGGGCGAGCTTTTCCTCGCGCTTTAAAAAAAAAAAATAAGATAATAATTACACCAGTAAGTACGGCACAATTAACTTTTACAGCCTGGAGCCCAGCACTGCGCCTTGACCACTCGCACAATAAAAGCTCGCATTTACCGCGCCCGCAGGAGGACCACCATAACGGCATTTTAATCAGCACACTCGCGTGATTCGAGCCTCTTTTTCCGTTTAAACGTCCCCTCGTATACTTTTTACGTGCGCGCGAAAATCTCGGTTCGCGTTTACGGTGCTCAGCGTATTTCTGAAATCGGATAAGGCTAGATTGGGGACATGCTTTATTTCCGACGGGGCGGGGATGGGGGAGGATATGCGTTGATGGGGGGGCTTAATTTCGATCACGTAGCAGCAGTTTGTTCGGCGCGATCTTCTAATGAAAAATATTCGGCGGACGCGTGCATGGTTGTGAAATGAACGAGGGGTGTTTACATTTGAAGAGAGAGAGGGGGGAATGGTGAGGATGAAATGACACGTCGCGTGCGTTTGAATTGTTAATGGTTGTGGTTAGTCATGATCATAGGGGATGATATGGGGTCTTGAGATTAGAAAAATAAGCGGAGCAGGCATGTTCCTATGTGTTGAGTGCAAGAATGTAAACGCTTATAAAGATAAATATTTATTTCAACAGCCTAACAAAATATATTGTTTAATAATATATAAATTATAATTATTTACGACAAAATGAAAAATAAGTAATAGCTAAGACGATTCAAAGATATTCGGGATTTTAAAGACAATGATTTTGAGATTCACAATAATCTTTAGGTAAAATATCATCCATTCATCAAAGACTATAATTAGAGCTGCACGACATAGCATAGGGATGGGCGATTCTATTCGATTCTTTGAGAATCGCCGGATTCTTGTTTTCAAGAATCGATTCTTTTACCGATTTTTCTTATGATTCGATTCTTAACGATTCGATTATTCTTTCACTATGAAATGAACGAAGGTCAACAGAAAATCAGAAAAAAATGGTTTATTAAAACGCGGTGGAAGAATATATGCATAAGCAAGATTAATCTTGATATTGTATTGTCTTGTCTCGATACTCAAGACAATAATACATACAATATTACGATTGTGGCGACAAGAATGTCAAGAATCTTGTTTTATCTTGAAAATAACTTAACATTTTCTAATCGTAATAATTTATTGAAATAATCATAATAACTAATTAAATAATAGTACATTTCGATACGGGTGCGGAAGGTGATTATTTAGCTCATGTGACGTTTTTCGCACGAGCAAAGCGAGTGA
>UXGD01007422.1:0-10961 GCA_900474315.1 Torymus auratus | reverse complement strand
TCGCATGTTTGTCACCCTCGCCTTCGGCTCGGGTGACAATTTACATGCGATCTGGGACATTCTTTACTTTTGCTCCCCAGGTGTGTAATATACTATTCTTTTCTAAACTGGTGACAGTGACGTTTACCAATGAATAATTGTAAAGTATCTTGATAATAATAATTTAATAATTCAATTATACTCAATCCGTATATAGTTGCGATAAGTTTCATAAAGTTTATTTAATGTAACAAATCTATTTCCAAAACTTTCTAAATTGACATACTTGGTGCATAAAGTTAAGTTTGATTGTTTCAAAAGCTTCTGATACAACGGGATTAGAGTTTTACTCGTTTGTAAACACGTCGCGCCGTTCTCCTCATAACTTGATAAATCTCCAAAGATTAAAGTACTAAAATAATAATAATTTATATTGTAAGTATATTTACTTTCAATCTCTCGAACGACTCTTATAATCTACGATGATCTACCCGAAACAATAAGATGATACTAAAATTAGACTAGAGAAAGATAATTAAAGTTTGGCATCAGTTGTTATAAGTAATGAGTATAAAGATATGCTCGTGTATTTTAAAATAACAGTTTAAAAGTTCAATATGGCTTCTCAATAGAACATGAGGGACGCAAGTTTTCGATCTGTCAGAAGGTAATTACGTTCTTATATATATGTAAGAATATAAATGCTAATACAATTTTATAAAATAAAAAAAGAAATTGCTTATTTTACTCTAAATGTATAAATTACATCCTAATTTTGCGAAAACCATCTTTCCATACACGTCATTTTACATCATCTTTAAATTATATTAGCATTATTAACACGCTCCATTGAAACTACCAATTTCCCACCATCCACAACATAAACTCTATACAACCTTGCGTGAAAGCAATTATCTTTATTATAGCTGATCGCGATTAGAAAGCAGATAGCCGGAGAGCACATGCACGTGTCGCGACCTCCTAAGAAACAAGATCGGATGTCCCTTAGTTAAGTCCATGAGATATCTCGGAGCGCCGAGGGGTTTTGCAAAACAAATTGAAATTCTCATATCCCGCGGAGAGAGCAGCATCGCGAAGAGCCGGAGTGACAGACCTGCCAGGGGGGAGAAAGAATGAGGGAACAGATTCGAGTACATCCTCTCTACTCTAGAAACAGCTGAGACGACGGGATTAGGTGAGCGGCTCGTCGTCCAATGCAATGCACTCGTCTTTGTATTCAATTACTTAACGTCCTCGCCCCTCTGGCATTGATTTCCATACTTCATTGGATCAGTGCTGATGGTTTCAAGGAGAGATGTAAGCTAGCGTACTGCTGTGGTTGGCTACTTGTTTTATTGATGGCAGGTGCTGCTAGTGCTCCAATCTTGATTATATGTGTAAATTGAAAAACTCCACCAATTAAATCTCTCAACTATAATGTATTGGTCTAATGTATTAATCATAAGTTAATTCCGTGAACAAATTTTTAAAGTAATTATTTTTCACATTAATAAATGCAAATTATCTGTGAAATTTTTAACAGATAATAATTTTGTTGTTAAAATTCATTGCATATTTTTCCAGAAATTAATCATAGAAAAGAATAATACATTTTCATTAGTAACAGACAACAGACTATATTAGAAATTCTACAAGACATTAACTCTTACAGAGGGGACAAAAGATTAAAAAAAAGTTTTACACACCTCTGAAATAAATTATTTCTCGGCCTATTGGTCATAATATAATAGGTGACAAAATAAGGTGGCTTCGGCGTTTTTTAAAACCGATAAATATAAAAAAAAACCTGTGTCGAAAGCTGAAATCTCAAGCTTTTTATTAGTGTGTGTGTCCCGGCTGGGCTCACCAGGCAAATGAAAGAGAACCAAATTTTGGAACTCGTACTTTTAACACAATCTCTTATAGAAGAAGTGCAATTCAATGTATTCATTTTCCCTGTATGAGTTGAAAATCCAATTTTTTTTTCAAAATAAAGTTGTAAATAATAGTTCATTGTCTATTGATTACAGTAGTATGTTGGAAAATAATGATCATTAGTGACGAGAAAACTTCACGGAATGGATTAAAACATTGCGCTCCCTGAATATTTTTTATATTTCGGGGTGCATCTATGGTTTGGAGTATGTTATAACTAACTATTAACTATTTTCATTGCAGTTTTGTCCATTATTAAAGTAAAAATTCAATGCACCCTAAAAGGTCCTTCATAGATATTACGGATGCAAGAAGATTCGAAGATCCGAACTATTTGCTCTAAAAACTCGACTCGACGAACTCGAGTCGAGTAGTTGAAATGATAGAGCACTTCAAACGAACAGTAGCAGTGAATAAATTATAAAAGAATTATAAATAAGAGTTATAGATAACTATAAGTTATCTTATCATTATTGTAATTATTATTGCTAAGAAGTAGATAAATCCAAAAACAGAATACACTCAGCTAATTATATCATTTAATAAGTTTCTAAGAGGACCAACTGGTTCAATCTAATTCGAGTTGTTTGACTTCATTCGAGTAGTTCGATTTCATTCAAGTAGTTCGACTTCATTCGAGTAGTTCGACTTCATTCAAGTAGTTCGATTTCATTCGAGTAGCTCGACATCATTCAAGTAGTTCGATTTGGTCCGACTAGTTCGACCCGACTCGAGTAGTACAAAGTACCGAGTACTCGACTCGAGTTCGAAAAAAAAGTTCGATACAGTTCAAACAAGCCGACCAGAGTACTCGTGCACCCCTAATAGATATGGCCCAGCGCGTCCAAGCTTTCAAAGCCACCGACAAATTTTACATGAAAACAACATTAAAGACAAGAAAAAGCTTTAATTTCAGCTTTAAATCGTTAAAATTGAACGATTTAAGAGAAAATTTTAAAAAAGGATCATAATTTTAAATTACACAAATTGGCAGAAACTCGGCAAAACAGCTCACAAGACTATTTTCGAAGGTTCGCTATTTTTCTCGTATATTATATGATCTATAGAACGAGAAAATATTATTACAAAGATGTATCCATCCAAATTTTATTTTTCAATCTCCTAAAAGTGAATTTCCTGTAGAATTTCTCATATAGATATTTTAATTCGTCGCAAAGATAACGCATCCTTTTATTTACAGTTACGATCCTTGTTTCCTCTTTACAATTTCCTTTTTCCCGAAACCACCCAGCGGAACGCTACATTTTCCTCCATCTCCCCGCACTTATACTTAGCACGCGCTCGTCACATGTCTCCGAGCAAGCAGCCTGAATGACCCCTGAATTAGACGGTCACGACTGGGCAGTACATTCTTCTTTGCTTGCGTGGTACAACCTCTCGAGCACGGAACACGAAAGAACATCCGAGAGTGCGTTTTCCGTCCTAAAGAACTCTCGAGGCGCAAGTAAGATAAAGAGGAACACTTTTGTTTGCCACGCGCCAAGTAGCAAAGCTCGCGCGAAAGACACGGAAATTATAGTCAGCCGTCGACGACGCTGGTTACCTAGCTTAATTGCTTAACAAGAAAGGCGAAACGCGGAAGAGGCTCTTTGCGCCCTTATTTCGAGAAACCGACGCTGTTTACACCTGCGTTGAGAAATTCACCGGTTTGAGCTTTTACGTTTCTGAGCGAATTCGCGGATTTGCTTTGAGCTGCTCGTGTTTTCTTTTTCGTAGAATGGGGATGCAGCTTTTGCTGGAAGCTTAATTTTTATGCGAAATTGTTTTGCGAGAAATTTTTTTCGTTCATTTTCATTCATATGCGTTTATTATCGGCAAACAGTAATGGAAATTTTGCTAGATTTAATATAGTTTTCTCGGAAACGAATATCAAATATTGAGTGAATAGCAAGTCATAGCATCACAATATCAAACAAACGAATCCTAGAAAGAGAGTTTCCTATATATGTATAGGAAATTGTCCTATATACGTTACCTATCCGTAAAACCAATTATCTGATGGTCAGATTTGTTCATGACTTTTCCATTGTAACATCATAATTTAGACACAATTCAATCTCTTTGCTATTTTCATTACTATCCTTCTAATATTTAATCTCTTACACTTTTTTGCTAATATCTTAAGAATTTATTTCAAGTAAGATACCAACATTATTCACACCGTAACCACAGCATCCTGAATAAAATTATGTATCATTTTATTTTCGATTTTTTTCCAGCAGTTCACAGATTATGGTCTTGGAACTTTTTTCACTTCGTATCACTGCTTTTTTTATCTAGTCTTCCCACGTGCTCTCATCGCACAGTTTTAACTAATAATAAGAGTATATTGCACGAACTTTATGACAATAAATATTTTTAAAAAAGCGATTGAAGTAGAAGAACAGAGCTTTAATTTGATATATGCTCGTCAAAACAGTCATCAAAAAGAGGAATGTTGGCTTTCTCTGGATCAAAAAATAGTTTACGAAATATGGGCGCAAGGGTGATAACCGCCGTCATCGCTATTGCCAACTAGGGCGTACATGATCCACTTTGTGCCCTTGTTACGTAATGTATATTTTGTCCCGCAAAACGAGAACAAAAAATGACTTTGCAGGACGAAAAATGAATTTGAGGGACAAAGAGTACGTTTGGTCCCACTTTTTCTGAAAAGAGACCATTTTAAGTGAGACAGCAATAAAAAAATGTTTAAACTCAGTATGATACTAAAGTCAATGACACGACATGATTACGTAAACTAGCGTTTATCTCTTTATTGAGTATGAATGACTTGAAAATTCACGTCTTGACATCTGGTTGAATTTGTTCAAAAAATTTTGTATGCAAAATAGTACAAGACGTTAAAACATGTTTTCTGTATGCGTCAGTAAGAAGTTCAAATGCAATGTTTCCCTTATTCTTTTCGAATTCTTTTTCTGCGTTTAGAATATCATCCTATTATCCAATTATAAAAGGGCCATGACGAACTAGAGGCTGCCATATTGAAATTGAAGTGCGGCCATATTGTGAGACGATAAAATCGATTCTTATTGGTGAATTGGTGGAAGGTCGAACGTCTATGGTGCCCTCTGCGCGCGTAGCGCGCTTGTTAAAATACTAGTTTTAATTACAATAATATCTATGTGAGTTTTCGTAAGATTTAAAAATACATCAAATCAATTCTGGAATATCATTCAGTTATATTTTCAGAGGAAATTCGTATTAGTATTGCTAACTTCGTAATATCAACATTAATTCCTGCATTATTATATTCCATTAAATTTTCTTTGTTCTCTAGGTATAGCTGTTACCCAGATCACAACCATCGCAATTATCGTGATAACCATAAATCCCAAACCAATCCATAGACTGATCTGAAAAAAGAATTATTATTAAAACACAATTTCGAGTTGAAAAAATATATTGTTCACATAAAAAGCATTATCTATGATTAATTAATTATCTTAATGATTCATAAATAACGTGAGTGTTGAAAAATTGATTTAAACTATGATTTAATTATATGTATCTGTTATCTTATAAGCTAAACGGACAAACGATATTATTGTTAAATAAGTTCTGTATGTGACGAATCAAAAGAAATTTCATTGACAGTATTCGTGAAACAAAAGAATGTCCATGAAACCTCAACAAAAAAAGAGTTATAAACACTATGCAAATGCAAATATAAAATACAATGCAAAAGAGACTTGCATATCTACAAATTTAAAGAAAAGCGAATAGATTTTGTAAATACGCAGATATTTTCTCACATTTACTATGACTTGTTTAAAACAAAATAATTTTATAATTTACTCTATTATTTAACATAAAATTGTACAAAATTTTCTTTAAAATAGAAAATCTTTAAATCGCACAATTCATTTGTTAAAAATACTTTTTTGCGTTTACCTATAAATTTTTTGACACTTTTCATGCTTAATTAAAAACCACTATCCCCCCAAGATGTAACTGTGAGAAATCCTTTACCGAAACGTCCGTTCCACACAGCACAAGACAAACCAAAGCTTTCACTTTTTCATATCCTCGGTAATTCGGACAATGCACAAGCGTTAAAAACCAATCATTCTCCCAAAACCAAGAAGAAAGAAGAAATCCTGTTGCGAACCTTCCTGCGCTTCCTGGCCAACTGAATTTCCTCGAGTACCGCCTGGGCAAGCTCGTGTATGACAGGATTGCAGCGCACCTGGCCCGAGCTGACCTGTTCGAGGTTGCGCTTGATCGTCTCGTTGTCCGTCATCGTAAGAATCACCTGGTCGAATAGATGTCCGCTGTTCATCGACGTAAACGCTGTATTCGCCATGGTGTTACGCGCTACACTGATGCAGACCCATGCCGACGATGGTATACTTAATATGTGCGCGAGTCAAAGTGGAACGTGCGATAACGCGCGGCCGTTAAGCGAGGCCGACGGGATGATGTCATCGCTTACATTTCGCCAGGATATGTGTATGGGCTGGGTTATGAAAAGTAGTAAAACATTAGTCAATGCATGAGTAATTGTAAATTTTTATTACATGTTAATAATAACCAAGATACGTTTCAACCTCAATACATTTTGAACTCTATCGCAGAATGGTCTAAGATAAACGGTCTAGCGTTAAAATAAAAGACTTAGGAGCAATACTAATTTGAGAACACATTTTCTTTTAACCGTCATTTAGAACACTACAGTTGAGAAAGCTCTAAACTCCTTATCTGCAGTAATACTAAGCAATTTTTTAATCCCTCGTCATTAATAACTTTATTCAATAGTATGGTAGTATCTATACTAAATTCTGCATCAGTAAATCATAAATTTTTGAAACACCTAGTTTATTGTTTCAATGTACCCATGACTAGATTCGACCATGATTTTAGTCTTGTTGTTTCTTAGCTAAACATTCTTCTTATAAAGATGCAGCCAATTCTATGATCCAGGGGCCATAAACTCTCCTTGTTATAGTAAAAGTAAAAGATGATGAATATTTTATTATAAACCAAACTATTATGAAATTCCTTAGCTATTATTACAGGATATTATATAAGTATTTGTCCATAATGCACAAATGAGAAAATAATTCAATAATTAGCCTTAAAATGTATACTTATAACATCGAGTTTAAATTCAACAACATTTAATGAAATGAATTAGTGCGGGGAATTACAATCGCTCCCGGAACAGTCAAAGCCAAAGTGATTTTATAAATACATAAATAACACGAATTTTACAAATGGTTATTCCCATTAAACTTTCCGTTATCCGCACACTCTCCAGCCTACGTTTTCTCCTCCTCCCAATAATGAATTCCACGGGTACTGCTGCATTGAAGTATTGATATGAATGAAAGAGCGATTATCCGTCGTTTAGCAGGCGCGCACGAGGGGAAGAGAGAAGGAGGTTAATGCTCATCCCCCGGAGGGACGTATTGTATGTTTATGGAAGCACATCCGCGCTCTTTCTCTCTCTCTCTCTCTCTCTCTCTCTCTCTCTCTCTCCCTCTCTCTCTCTCTCTCTCTCTCTCGCTCTCACTCGCTTTTGGACACACCGCTGCTTTACATCTCGTGAGCGGCTTTATTGCGCGCACCTCGCGCGAGGCTGAGAGCCGGCCTTTATTACTGTTCCTCGCCGTGGAAGGTCCTGCAGCTTCCGGAGGGCCGTTGCTGAATATTTTATACGTGGTGAAGAAGCGGGTTTCGTCGTATCGAGTTTGTGCACCCTGTACTGTGAATGGCTTGGTGGTGGTGGTAAGGGAGTTTAATTACGGTGACGCGATTTTCATTACTTTGTTCGTGTATAAGAATAAGCGGGGCGATAAGTTGTTGAATGTGACGGAAAGGTGATTTCAATTTAGATAGATGAACATCTTGAAGCTTTTTGCTTTATTATCCCAATCAATAGTTTAAATCTTTTCCAAAATATATTTCTTTCTGAATTGCTAATATCCATTGCGATTAGAACTAAATAAATTGGAAAACTCTTAATTCTACTGGTTTTAAAGACCGAACTACAAAATTCTATTAAAGAATCGTTTTCTCTTTAAAATCGCTGTAATCCTTTGAAATTATTTAAAGACCAACGCAAAACACACGAGTCTAACACGAAGTATGTGTTCTTGAAGAATACATTTAAATACAATAGTACATTATGTAACAAGGGACAAAGTCGTAGATTATTCACATAAGAGTCTGATCGACTTTCCTGACAGTCCCGTGTTAAATGCAGTACTTTATTCCCAGCTCCAATGTGGCCACTTTGTAGATTCGATAAGTTATTTTGTATTTTTGTATAATAATTTTATTTATTTTAATCAAATTTATGATAAACGTAAAATTTAGATGATGTTACTTTATTTCCGCAAATGCGGGAGTACATTATGCCATGTGGGGCGAAAGTAACAGATTTTTCCTGCGGGTGGGTTTATTGCGAAGCTCGCATACCTATAGGGAAAATTTATTCCATTCTCGACCGTGGCCACTTTTTGAACCTGAAAAGCGGGGCTGACGAATTTTTTTATATTTGTTTATTTTGTAATTATACTCGATGTTAATTATTATCACTCGACTCCTTACTATACTTGCAACTCTCGAAGTGTCGATTTGAGAAACACAGAAACCGTTACAGTACCTTCGCATGACAGAAATTTATTTTTTCCAATTGTTTTTGAAGATTATCTTATTTAATCATCTAATGACAACATTAACCTGCTTTAATAAATATTCCTCTAATTTAAGTAAAGATTCCAAATTCGGAGTATTATTCACTAACCCTTTGAGGTACAGCCGGATGCTGAGTATCCCACCTGATTCTAATGATTTTTTCATTTATTTGATGTAGTTAAGTATAACAGACGATTTTATTACTTTTTATTTGTTTCTTACTTTACTTAGAAGCTTGAATTGTTTGTAAGTATAAAAAATATGTGTTTTAGATGAATTCATTATAAATTTGTTTATATTAATGAACAAATGCTTAAAAATTGCGTATTTGCTTTGCCCATTTCCTTCTTCAATTATAACACTTTTAAGAGGATCGACCGCTGTTGTAAGGAAGAAAATGAGCAAAGCCCATTTTCTTCCCATCATACAGAAAAGAGAACTGGCGGCGGCAACGCCCGTGATTACGCCAGCATCACGCGATTTTCACGCGATTTTCACATGAAAATCACGTGAGGAATTGGTCGATAACCTAACGTGATTTTTCACGTGAAAATCACACAACTTTTCACATAATATTCCCGTGATTAATCACGTGATTATTTTTGGTAGGGTTAGAACAGCGGGGGGTTGGCACGTCGTAGCACTCAGGGGAGTGTGGCCAGTTTATATTTCGGGATGCGTAAATGATTAAAAGTATGTTGTAACTAACAAGGAGAGAGTCTAACCTGCGGGAAACGGATTTTAGCAGGCATTGGAGAATCGATTTCTGGTACCTAAAATGAAGCCCAGTGCTGACAAAAAGCTTCTTCTATTGAGTGTTACATTGCAAATATTTATGATAACAGTAGACCGTCAAATTATAAGCAATCAAAAATAGTGTAAGAAAATGGTTAAAAATACAATCCGTTTAACCTGTTAAAATAAAGACAAATTTTTAACCATTTTCGTACGCTATCTTTGATTGCTTGTAACTTCCTGAAAAATCAATATTTTTTAATAAATCAGGGCTTAAATTTTAGCTTTTACTGTTTACTTTTATAATTTTTGTGCTCGTTTTAGTATTATAAATATTTGCAATGTAACACTAAATAGAAGCGACATCATTTTTTAACGGAATAGAGGATATTTGACATTAAATTGCCCATATCTCAAGAAAAAGGGCCTATCGGATGAAATAATCAGCTCTGGGCTTCATGTTTAGGTACCAGGAATCGACTCTCCAATGCCCGCTAAAATCCGTTTCTCGCAGGTCAGACCCTCTTCTTGTAAGGATTAACTATTTCTATTACAATTTTGTCCATTTCAATGCACCATAAAAGACCCCTCTCTTATAAATATGGCCCAGCGAACCGGAGACACCTTAAGTTAGTTTTTCAAAGGTTTCTCTTAGATTTAACTGAAACTTTGAGAAACAACTTATAAAATTTATCTACGAAGCGCAATTAAGTCTTGAAACCGCATCAAATTATTATTTTCTCATTTTCATAATTTATAGGTTAACTTAACTGCGCAAATTTTTCGAGGTTTTATTTGTAATTAAATTGAGTTTTAATTTTACGAAACAACTAAACATTAATATACGAAGCTATTTCTAAAGCAGATTTCTAAAACTCAATATTGGATATACATAACTAGTTTTTAAATTTAAATAAAAACGCATTGAAATACAGCGCTGCTGTCTATTTACAGTACATTGACTTTGGCATATCTTACGTACATAATGGAAATACTGCTGACATACATAAGATTTAGGGTTACTTTACTCTACTAAACAATCTATTGAAAAATAGTGTATAACCGAAAAAGCTTTGATTATAATTAAAATACTATCGATTTTTCCATCAGCCAAGAGACATTTTGGTAAGAATAAGATTTCATTTATGGAATTTATGAATTTATTTCGCGAACCAGTGTGTTGGAATTCGTCCTCGTTTGGATGATAGAGCTGTTCTGGCGTGCATTTTTGCATATTAGAATTCTTCTTTGTCAGCTGTCGGGACAAAAGCGTCACTTTCAAAAGCCAAAACTTGAGACGGTAACTTCAAAATGAACTTTTGCTAAAAGTTCGTGTAATCATGAAAGACAAATTCCTCGCTACTTGCCCATTATGCTAAAATGTTTGTTTCAAGTCTAATTTAAACTCAAACCGTTTAGGATTTCTCACAACAAATTTTAGCATAGTAGAAACGCAAATATATCCTTAATCCTCAAACGTAAAAAAGTATACCGATTTTTGACCAAAAAATCGATAATTTTTGTATTGCTACGTGTGGATACACGTGGGATAGCTCATTCGTACATTAGTTTTAATAGTACATTGTGCAACAAGGGAGGAAAATTGACTTTTTCTAGCGAGGATGATGATTGAGCACGAGTGATACACG
>UXGD01007421.1:0-10963 GCA_900474315.1 Torymus auratus | reverse complement strand
CACATCACTTTTAAATATTTTATATGCAGAATTTGTACGTACCGTTTTTCTGAAGGTTTTTATGTAGGATTTTTAATATACTATTTTTCTACATGATTACTTACGTGATTTTATGAAGTTATTTTACACTTTTTTTGACTACACAATTTGTATCTACAGTTTTTTCTGAAGGTTTTTCTGTAGAATTTTTAGTGGTATATAGAATTTTTGCGCATAAAATATCAATTTTCCTGCAGTTTTTTCTGAAGGTTTTTCTGCAGAATTTTTAATGGTATATAGAATTTTTGCGCATAAAATATCAAATTTCCTGCAGTTTTTTCTGAAGGTTTTTCTGCAGAATTTTTAATGGTATATAGAATGTTTGCACATAAAATTTCAATTTTCCTGCATTTTTTTCTGAAGGTTTCTCTGCAGAATTTGTTGTCATTTTTATAGTTTTTTCTGCATAATATGTTCTATATTTTTTAAGCTACACAATTTCTATCTACAGTTTTTTCTGAAGATTTTTCTGCAAAATTTCTAATGGTTTATATTATGTTTGCAGATAACATTTCAATTTTCCTGCAGTTTTTCTGAAGATTTTTCTGCATAATTTTTAATAGTATATATTATGTTTGCGGATAACATTCCAATTTTCCTGCAGTTTTTTCTGATGGTTTTTCTGCAGAATTTCTTTGCCATTTTTCTATTTACTATATTATATTCTGCAGGATTTTCTGTATGATTTTTTGCAAGATTTTATGTATGATTTTCTGCAGGATTTTATGCATAATTTTCTGCAGGTTTTTACGCATAATTTTCTGTAGGATTTAATGCAAGATTTTCAATTTTTTTTTTCAAGTTTTTTTATTTGGAATTCTGCAAGTTTCTTTCAATATTTATGACGATCGCTAATGAAAGATTCAAAAATTTCAAATTTTAAGGAAAACAAATTTTTATCCTATTCCACACAATTTTGCGTTAAAAATGTATTTCGTAATTATTCGAGTATAATATACATACATACTTACATCGTTCCGAAAAAAAAAATTCGTGAACATTTCAAATTTTGGTGGTGACCAGAATGTGCTGCTAGTTTCGTAAATCTAATGAACGCAACAACATGAAATGAATATTAATTTTTAAAATTTAAGATGGTGGATCCAAAATGACCTACCGAATTTAAAAATCGAAAGCTGATTTTACGAATATAATACGAATTCGATTTTAGTTTTTTAAAATTCACGATGACGTATATGAATTTTGCAGCCAGTAAAAATAAGAAAGGTTGCGCATGAGTTAATGTAATTCAGAAATATGGGCTTTCCAGCAGACAAAGAAAGACGATCCAGCCAGTAGAAGCAAGGCATATTATGCACTTTCCAGCCAGTAAAGGCGCAGAAAGGCTGCCGAGCCAGTAACGGCAGTTACCCGATCACTGGCAGCCACTGGATATTGGATCCGTCATCTTGAATTTTGAAAAACCTATATCGGATTCGTAATTAGCAACCCTAGAAACCAGTCAACTACATTTTTTGTGATGTCATTATCCCAAAATTTTTAAATATTCATAATTTTTTTTCTCAGATTCCATGCTTCTAATCGAATAATTGTTAAATACTTTTTACTCGAAGTTGTGCATGGAATACGATAAAATATATATATATATATATACGTAAAAAAATTATAATAGTGAAATATTTTGTTATAACTGAGTGCGTAAAACTCGACTTTACATGCCTGTTTAGTGTGCCTAAAGTACGCCATTTTTTTGCTAGTGCGTAAAGTGATATACTCACGCACTCAGTGCGTAAAAGACTCACTTAACGCACTCGTGAAAAAATCCGGGTACTTCACGCACGCCAAACAGGCATTTAAAGTAGAGTTTCACGCGCTCAGTTATAAAAAAAAGTAAATCCTCGCTTCACTCGAGCAACAAACTATACTCGTACACAACACGACTATTTCACGTACTAGCTGCGCAATGTACTATTTCGATTCAGAATGCAAAAAGTACAACTTTACGCATTCTGAAAATTTTGAAAATCGCTTTTATACCCCTCGTATTGAAAAATAACGTACGATACACGTATTGAAAACTACTAGTACGCTTCGTTTTTCAGACGACATAAAATAGCAATTTTACCTCCGCCAAGCGAGGTGCAAAATATACAGCTTACGCATAGTACTTTAAAAAATAATGTTTCTAACTCGAGCCTAGAATTTTCACCTTTGTAAGATAATAACTCGGGCCGTAAAACCTCATTTTACGCTCTTGTTACAAAAAATCTTGTTGACATATTTTTTTTTTTATTTTGTTTATCATTATAAAGCTCGCTCTGGGGAGAGTAATAATTAGTCATTTAATAAAGTTAGGATGTTGATATTACTTTGTTATAACAAAGAACGCGAAAGAGCCCTGTTTGGGGAGTATATAAGGAACGATGTGACAGACGAGCAAGCGGGTGACGACGTCCTCATTACTCATTGGATTGGGTTTCTATATCACCTTACTTTTCTGCATAACCTTCCATTTTTCATTTACATTCTACCTGCAAAGTTTCAAGGTTACTATTTCAAATAAATATGTTAAATCTCAACTTTTCAAATCATTTTTTATTTTTAAATGAAAGAAAAATCAACAACAAATAACATTAACGCTTAAAATATATAAATTATTAAAAAAATTAAGATTCTTCTTTAAACTTTTTGGAGAATTCGTTACATTTGCTTCTGCAGACCATGTTGCAGAGTTTTTTATTATCCGTCGTCGCACCAAATTTCTGAAGGGCATATTCTAAAAAAAAATTTGTTAATTGAAATAATGTTGTCACGCTTTTTAGGAGAGATTTAATGTAATAGTACATTCCAATACGGGTGCGGAATGTGATTATTTAGCTCATTTGACGTTTTTTGCACGAGCGAAAAGTTCCAAACCGTATTTTATACCACGAGAGCCGAATAGTCATTAAAGATATGATTTTGAGGTTAGAAATGTGTAACATTTAAACAAGGGGAAATTGATCAATTACAAGGGAGTGTATGTGTATCTAATACCTTTCACTGCTTTTAATTTGACAGGATCTAGAGCCGGTTTCACGGGAATGGTTGAGTTGGCGTTGCAGGTTCTACCGCTAATGCTATGGGTCGCCAATGTTTTTTCTCCAAAAACTCTTACTAATAAATCGCTAGTGCAATTGGTTATCGTATCTTTTCGAATACCCTTTAATTCGGCACTACTGATTTCATATTTCGGTTTGACCTATGAAAAAGTAATTATTAATTGTGATGACAGATAGGTATCTTTAATCACTTTTTAAGTGGTCACCGAAGTCAAGTTAGTCATTTTTTTTCAAGTTTTTCTCTTCGAATAATTTAACCGATTTGACTAAAACTTCATAAGAAAACTTATTTTCATAATTTATATTTCTCGGCAATTAATTGCTTGTTAAAATCCAAAACGCGAACAAGTCTCAAAAATCCGAAAAGATTAGAATTTTTTAATTTATGTGATAAAAACGTGCTATATACGAATGCAGCGCCACCCTACATTTATAATACATTGACTTTGGTGTTTCCTTAAGAGACAATACAAAAAACTATGAAAAAGAAGTGATTTTGAAAAGTAATAAATTATTTACATTCTCAATTTCAGATTCATTTATTTCTCCACTAATATCCATATCACCTCTTGACGAGTGTGCTGGGCCATTCATAGTATCAGACACTATGCCTACAGGTCCCGTAGTATTGCTAATAGGTACTGTAGGAATGCTAACAACGGCCGTAGGAATAGGCGCATGTTTCTTCGCAATAGCAATAATTTTGGACCAATCTGAAATGGAACGTAACAAATTTCAATATTCATTATTTTATATTACGAAACAAAATCAAAATCCGCTAACTTATAATTCTTCCCTATTTTCGTCTACGAAAGGGGGTGACTGGGGTCGTCTTTCATGATACGTATAAAGTAAAAACCTCTGACGAAGACTAGTACAGTTCAAAACCTCGGAAAAAAACATAACTCGCTGCGTTTGGACGAAAAAAAGCACAACTCGATGTGGAAAAAAAAACGCTCAGTCATTTGCGGTGTGTACCTTGCCCAGTATAGAAGAGGACATAATAATAGCGCGTATACTTATACTATAGTGCACTACTCATTTCTATCCTTACTCCGTTACACCTGCAATAACTTTTACATCAGATTATGGGTCTAAGACACCACACTCGATTAAAGGTAAAACGATATATTTTTACGAAAAAATGTAGTTATCAGTTGGCACTCTAGAAATCAAACCACGGTCGCATCATTTAGTACCATCGCTGAATATCAGTCATTATCTGCGACTATTGGAAGCTCTATGGCTCCGAGGACTAGCAATAGAGCTAGGATTTCAGAGCAGTGAGCCAATTCACATTAGGTGCGACAATAAGGATGCATATTCGACTTAGTAAATTCGAAATTCGAATTGGCAGATCAAATGTGGCAGTCAAAGGTTCGACAAAAACCTAAATTAGACTTAAGGTAGTTGTCGACCCAAATGGCTCTACGACGAATTTGTTTAAAACTTCAACAAATAGTTTATTATGGTTATTTACATAAGTCTTGCAAGTTTCAGAGATCTCAGTGGTGCCGTTATTGAGATATTGAGTTTCAAAGTTCTGATATTTAACACACGAACCCTATACTGACGCGGTTTGAGTATAACGTATTTACAAATATTTTAAAAAAAATACGATGAATCATTCTAAAAAACTAGTATGTCACGTAAAACAACATAATAAATGCTATAAAAAATAATGAAAACGCTCAGCGGTGTAGATATTAAATGAGCCTTAACTAAAGTTTGGAAATTTCACGGATTTCGTTGATGGAAGGTTAGACGCGATAACAGCTGATCGAAGTATGGCAACGTCGTTGCTTTCATAACACATGTAGTATATCTATATATGTTGGTATATATAGATATACTAAATCGAACAAAACTATGCGACGTTGCTAGACTGCCAGTGAGCATACACGGACACAGCTTTACAGTGTGTAAGTGAATACTACAAACAAAGCGTTATTCTATCGGTGTATAGTATACTGCGCATGCGCGGCTTCAGGTCGACAACTACCTTAAAATTGGTGCACAGGATTTTCGAGTTGGCTGATCACGATTTAACTATCAGACTTCCGAAATTCAAAATGGCGAATCCAATAAGGTAATGAAATGTTTGAAAGAACCTTAGATTTCGCTCGAAATTGATATGCAGAGGTTTCCAAGGTCGATGATCAAGATTTTGCTATCAGCTTATCAAAATCAGATTGACAAATCCAATATGGTGGTTGAAAGTTCAAAGCTTAGATTTTGCTCAAAATAGCTGAACACGGATTTTCGAGATCGCTGATCACGACTTCGCTATTGACTTTCGTTATTTAAAATGGCGTAAACAATATGGCGATGAAAAGTTCGAAAAAGCTTGAATTTTGGTCAAAATTGGTACACGGGGATTTTCGAGATGGCTGATCACGATTTGTTATTATTAGGCTTTCGAAATTCAAAATGGCGGATCCAAGGTGATGTTTAAAAGTTCGAAGAAGCTTACATTTTACTAAAAAATGGCTTAGATGAGTTTTCGAGGTTACTTATGAAGATTTTGCTATCCGCTTTTCCCAAATCAAAATAGCGCATCTAATAGGGTCGTTAAATGTTCGAAAAAAGCCTATATTTTACTTAAAATTGGTACACAGGGGTTTTCGAGATCACTGATCACCACTTTGCTTTTCGTAATTCTCAATGGCGGATCCAAGGTGACGTTTAAAAGTTCGAAAAAAGCAAACATTTTACTAAAAAATGGCTTAGATGGATTTTTGAGGTTGCTTACGAAGATTTTGCTATCAGCTCTTCCCAAGTCATAATGGCGGATTCAATATGGCGGTTAGTTTGAAAAGGCTTTGATTCCCCTGAAAATTGATATACAAGGGTTTTCGAGGTCAGTGATCCCGATTTGCTTATAAGACTTTCGAATTTGAAAGTGGTGGATCCAATGTGACGGTCATAAGTTAGAAAAAAAAAACCATTTAAGGTTGTATTGGCTATACATCCAAGTTGGAAGTCGGCATTACTAAAGATTATCAATAATTAATTATGAAACCGTATTTATCACTTTTTCTTTAATATGTTTATAAAAATACATCTGATAAAGAGTTTAAGCCTTCAAAACCGAAAATTGTACGAAATTTTTTGAAATATTTTGACTCTTAAAAATCATATGTCTGAAGACATTTTTTATTTCATTCAAAATAATGGCGCATCTTCAAATTTTATTCAATTCTTATTTTTTTGGTCGTATATTGTTTGGAGAAGAATTCCTAACAGATCGCGGAACTTAGAAATAAAAAATATGTCTTTATTAATTACTGAACCTTGAATTTCCAAAAATGAGCTCACTTTTTAACTTGACTGTATTTTTGAAAATGTTTAATTATTTGAAACAGAAAAAATATTTAAAATTTCTGAGTTCCGCGATCTGTTAGGAATTCTTCTCCAAACAATATAAGACCAAAAAAATAAGAATTGAATAAAATTTGAAGATTCGCCATTATTTTGAATGAAATAAAAAATGTATTCAGACATATTATTTTTAAAAGTCGAAATATTTCAAAAAATTTCGTACAATTTTCGGTTTTGAAGGCTTAAACTCTTTATCTGATGTATTTCTATAAACACATTTTAGAAAAAGTGATAAATTCGGTTTGATAATGAATTATTGATAATCTTTAGCAATGCCGACTTCCGACTTGGATCGTATAGCCAATACAACCTTAATTTTGCTCTAAAATTTATATGCTGGGCTTTTCGAGGGTGCTGAACATGATCTTGCTATATCAGACTTTCGAAATTCGTAAAACCGGTTACGCGATGATACATTATCAGACTCTAAATTCGAAATGGGGTATCCAATATGGTGGTTATAAGTTCGAAAAAACCTTAGATTTGGCTGAAATTTGGTAAAAAGGGGTCTTTCAGGTCGCTGATCACGATTTTGCATTAGTTTCTGAAAATCCGCTTGTTGATTTTTGGGAGTATCCAAATATAATTTAGACCTCACCATTCGAAAGTGCACACTCGTAAATAGTGGTTTTAGAGTTTATTTTATTTGTTCACCTATCGAAAATTATCCAAGCGTCCTGAAAAGCTATAGCGGGATAAGAGGGTCAAAATTGCACTCACCTGGATTATTTTTTGGGATTGAGCATTCGAAAGTACATTATTAAAAATCTTTCTAGCCAAATTTTCACCCGAGGTGATGACTTGAGTCTCCTAACCTGAAAAACGTGTTTAAAAAAAAAAAAAAAATTCCGTTCGATCCTTTCTTTCAAAAAATCTCAAAAAATTCACGGTCGTGTGTTTTTGAGTAAGAAGACAGCCTGATTTTTTTCAGGTTTAAAAAAAAAATTGAGCTCAGGGAAAATTTTGTAATTTTTTAATGATTTTTTAGGTTATGTAGGTTGTGCAGGTAATTTTTTACTAACTTGTAAATAATGATTTTTTGTGTATTTTTTTCCTTTCTTTCAAATGGCGGTGTCCGAATTTGCGTTTTCAAGCTGGAACATATTGAAAATTCGAAAAAATCGATTTTTTAAGCAACTTTCTCATGTTTTTGGCACATAACCGCAAAACCAACAGCTAAATCAGTGTTTATGAACAATTTTTTTTCAATTTCTTTCTATAGCTTCAAATTCCACTGTCAGAACTACCACTTTTGTATCAAATAATGCTCTAAAATTAAATTATAAACACTTTTTTAGTGTTTTTACCATGTTTTTGGAACATAACCTCAAAGAAGATCGTTCAATGTTATTTCACAAAGCCTTCAAAAAAATTAGCAAACGGTTCAAGATTTGTTTAGATTATAAAACATGGTAAATGAGATAAAATTAAAAAAAAAATTAGATCGCTTCACCTAGAAAGCATTAAAACTTTACAGAAATGAAATATTTCATAAACTCGATGCTAGTAGATTACATATATTTTAATAATCACCAATTTCTATCAATAGTATTTTCGTGTATTTATCAAATTCAATTTTACAATAAACAGTGGTTTATTGTAAAATTTACAGTTTATGTTTATTTTGTAACAGTTTACAGAATGGTTTTCCAAGACATACTTTAAAAATGTATAACCTGGCAATTAATAGTAGAAGAGCGAAGCGAGGGCGACAAACGCGCAGGTTCGCACAACCCACTATATTCCCGAGTGAAATATACAATTTTTTAAAACAACTATCGTAAAATTCGTACTCGATTCCAGTTGAAAAGGGAAAAAATGCTGTATATTCATTTCCTAACCTCACTCTCGTTGTCAGCGCAACGCGCTGTTTGTGCCCGAGCCGAAGGCGAAAGCACACAATATAAAGCACATTATGTGCGTGGCACTGGGAACTAGAGTGGGGGTAGGGAATGAACGTACCACTTTATGCCCGCTTCGACGGAAGTCAAGTACGGACTTTACGATGGGGTGTGTTAAAAATATTTAGTTTGTATTATTGTGTAAAATAACCGATACTTTCCATTGATAAAATTAAATAAGAAAGGAAAAGAAATAGTAATATTCTTCATGCATATATCCGGAAAAAACTTACAACATACAAAACAGAGGCAAAAACTAGCTGGCTTTGCAACAAAAGTTGTACTTAAATATTTGAGAAAAAATTAATAAGTTTTCGACTATCCTTTTAAATAGACTTGCAACTAGCAAGAAATTGTGATGTACTTTTTCAGTAGTAAATATTTAAAAAAGTATCGTTCTTCATTTTAGATAAACAATATACTCACTCAAACTCGTTTCAATAGTCCCGTTACACTTAAAAAAATGTAAGAAACAGATACGGAAATACCATGGGTTAGTATATATATATATATATATATGAGGAATAGCGTTTATTCCCGCTGTTCCTCGTATATATAGATATACTAACCTTTGTTATTTCTGTTCGTTTTACTAGTGAACAGACCAATCCGGTCCTTTCTGATGTCTAATTAACAAAATAAATGAGTTAAAATAGACAATTTAAGTTAAATAGAATGAAGAAAAGTAACATTTTTTTATTTTATTTTGTTATACTAGTATTTGATAGCGTTGGTTTCACCCATCGGCAATCTCTCTGAACTTGGCACTATATGTTTCAACCAATAATATTTTTTGCTCAGCAATATGGCGGAGCTTTATAAATAATATGGCTGCCCCCTCATACCCACCTCCCTTTTAAAATGGGATTTTAACACAATTTGTCTATTTCAACTCTTTTTTTATAACTTATAGACAGCAGAATCGACCGAAATGCCCGGTTTACTATAGTGAAATAACCAATAAAAAAAAACGCAACCCACATGTTGATATTCAATTTCTGAACTATTTCAATCGTTTGTTACTTTAAAGCATATTTTTATCATTATAATTATGCAGATCGGTAGTTGAAGTACAGATGAATATAAACTCCTATGCGGCACTTGAGTTTCTGCATATCAATTTATAATAATGAATATTGATGCATTACAAATACATACATATGTTCATATGTTTCACAAATAATTCTCTAATATGCAGTTTCCCTGCGCCAGCCTGAAAAATGCTATACCTGTTAGGCCCTTTGTAGCTAAAGGAGAAATAATATACCATTTTAAATTCTTTTTCATGAAAAAAAAATTTTAGAATATTTTGGAATGTCCTAACACTTATTCAACAATCTTCTTTGAGGTTATGTTCCAGTAACATGGTAAAAACACGAGCAAAATGTTTCTAATTTAATTTTAGAACATTGTATGATGCAAAAATTGTAGTTCTGACAGTGGAATAGGAAGATACAGAAAGAAATTGAAAAAACACGTTTTTTAGGTTAGGAGCCCAATCATCACCTAAGGAGCTGAACATTTAGCTAGAGAAAAAACAATCCAAGTGAGTGCAATTTTGACCCTCTTATCCCGCTATAGCCTTTGTCACAAATATAACTTTTCTACATTTTTCGATCAAGTTCGTTGTCCAAAAAAATCAGTCCATTACGACCAGGCGCGGACCCGGGAGGCCCCCCCCCCCGAAGGGTCGGATTTTTTTTTTTAATACAATCAATTCCAAAAACCTTTTGTACGGGATGGAAAGAAACGGCAAATAATCCCCAGACCAAAACCATATATACGGGAGCACGTTAGACTTGTATACATGGCAAAATAATTATTTCAATATTTCTTAACGCCAAGTAGGCGGAGGATGCGAGTTCCACGCGTGTATACGGGAGCGTGACAAACTTTTATTCATGGCAATAGTGTATTACACAACAAGGGAGGTCAAGAGTTTGTCAGTCCAGAGCACGTGAGCCGAAGACGAAGGTGGCAAATACGTGCTCTGGGGTGGGCCTCTCTACCTCCATGTTGCGTTTACGATTTTTCATCATACCCGGGCCGAAAATACCACATTCGCGTTTCGGCGCCGGGAGCGAAAGTGGTACTTTCGGCTAGGGTATGGTGAAAAATAATTATTTAAATAATTCCTAACCCCAAGCAGGCGGGAGATGCGAGTTCCACGCGTATACGGAAGCGCGTCAGACGTGTATACAAAGCAAATTATTATTTAAATAATTTTTAATCCCAAGTAGGCGAGGGATGCGAGTTCCACGCGTATACGGAAGCGCGTCAAACGTTTATACATGGAAAATTATTATTTAAATAATTTGTAACCCTAAGTAGGCGGGGGATGCGAGTTCCACACATATATGGAAGCGCGCCAGACGTTTATACATGGATAAATAATTATTAAAATAATTAACTACCCCAAGTAGGCGAGAGATGAGAGTTCCACGCGTATACGGGAGCCTGCCAGACGTTTATACATGATGTCACGGCCTGCCGTACCGACGTTGGTAATTAATTAGTTGACGGTAGTGAACGTTAGATGGCGCGTCGATGCAGTATTTGAGCTGTATCGACGACATGACG
>UXGD01007420.1:0-10964 GCA_900474315.1 Torymus auratus | reverse complement strand
AAATGCCGTTTTCCTGTGCGCTTGCGAAGGCAAGCGTGCGCAAAGTGTCCACTTTGCGCACGGAGTGTGAAAAAATACAATGTTTTATAAACAAACCTGCAACATTCTATAATTCAAAGGTAACTGTATTACCAAATCTAAATCAAATTCATCGGGTTTACCAACTTTTGTACCTTTAAAAAAGCTGCCAGCATAATTGATATTTCTATAAGTATCTTTGAACAGTGGATCTTTTTTCATGATGGGAATTAATCCTTCAGTAATAATCTAAAAGTTATATAAATGTTTTATATACTGATCAAACAATTTTTATAGTAAATATAAAGCATTGTTAATTGTTTACAAGTTTAGCAAAGCAATAAAACAAAAAGTATTTAATTTATGATTCACCTTTCGCAAATGTTGATTATTATGCTTGATATGTTCGTCTTGCAGGCTGATATGATATTTTTGCACGTAATTCAGAACAGTATCATTACTAAATGTTTTTATATTATAACTGTTGTCTTGATTTACGTTTAAACCCATTGTCAAATTATTTAAAATCTTTTATTGACATAAATATCTTCCTTAAACATTCATGTGTGATTATTATAACCATTTCCATATTTAAATGTTACTTCTTATTTTAAAGTAGATTGTTCGCAAAATTATTATATGTCATCAACTTAATCGGAAATTTCTTTAAAATCGTTTCATTGTGTTATATTTATAAATAATGACATGTGCAAGTAGTGTATCGAAAAATTCACAAAAACTTCAAAAATTTCATGAAGTTAAAATAGCTGAAATTTGTTCTGAACTTGATTTCTCTGTATTTCGTATCATACATGGATCCCCTTTTTAATCCAATCATCTAATCAGGAAATATCGGAGATAAACTTAAAAAAATGAAAATGAAACTATATTAAATACGAATTTTTGTTTGTCATTAAATCGCGTATTATGTTCAAAAGCATATAGTGAACTTTTCTAGACCTAGCAATTTTTTTCCACTCGGTCCTTTTTTTCCCGCTGCTTGGAAAATGGTTAATTTGGCCTCGCTTTTGAGGTACGAAAAACGTTTAAATTATGCTAGTGTTACCAAAGGCAGTTTATTTCACGGACGCTGAGCGTGAGATGTAGGATTGGAAACATCAAATCGGGAAAATATGCTCTAAAGAAAATTTTGATAATTTCAGCTTATAGAAATTTTTTCAACTTTTGTAGACTTCTTTTTATTCGTGCATACATTTAACATTTTTTTTTCTTTTTAATAGTGATTCGTTAAACTTCGGTGAAATACGAACGGGAACCGCAAGATATATTCACATTTGTATTTGAAAAAAATTGTTTCATTTTACTAATATAAGGCAACTTATTCGTAATTCGGCCATAGATTTCTTTCTGCCGCATACGTACACGCACGGACACACGTACACTTTATAAGAAAGCTTAATTAGACAAATATGTAGCTAGAAAATGTAAAAAAATATCGCTTATAAATAATTCAAAATTTTCCGAAATTTTTGCACATATTTAGAAGAGAATTTCTTCGTAGAAGATGTACTATACTTTGATGGCCCTTTAATAGTTTTTTTAACATGCTTGCAGAAGCTCACAAAGAATTTTCCGCTTGAGGTGGCCGAATTGTCTCGAGTTCCCTTATTTATTTTGGAATATACACCTTTTACAAAGGCAAACGCTTATATAAAAGATTAAAATAATTAATATACATATAGGTAAAAAGCAATATAATAAAACATCAATTTCTTATCTAAATTAACATATTGTAAATAAAGGTGCTTTTAATTTACCAATAATCTTTTCTTTTTCGATAGTTCAAGAGATGAGTTTTTTTAAATATTTAATTACAATTCTAAACAAATATTTAATTTATGTATATAAAAGTAATGAAAAAGTACAAGATAATTCCGAAATTTTTAAATTGTGTATGTTTTGAAAATTCAGCAAAATTTCAATTTAATTTTTTTTATGACTATCAAAAGTTTTATTAACAATTATAACATTTTTTAAAATATACTAAAGAATAATTAGCAATGAAATAAAAACACTGCATATAGCATATTTTTCGGAAGCTGCATAGCTGATGTTTTATTAAGGCGACTACTGACATTATAAATTTTATACCTTGTCCGATAGCAACGTCATCAATTCACATAAATAATTCGTGATTTTGTTAGATTGTAACTTTTTAAGATTATCTATCGCTATATATAGTTGTTCTGTATATAATACATAGCGAATTATAACTACTTCAAGTATTAATTAAGAGCAGCATACCTCCTAGTTATTTCGACTTCTCCTTCTGTCATACTTCATAACCACAATAATATCAGACTTCTCGCTTCACGAAAAAGGTGGATATGAAGCAAAGAAATTGTGCATCTGGACGCGGTTTTTTTGATTTTCCTGGTGTACACAGTTATGGCTTAATGTTGGTAATGTTCGAAATTAATGCAAATCGGTACTTCACAGCGATGGTAGGGCCGGTAATATAAAATAATGTTAACTATAAACGACTTTTGCCGCTTGTACCAAAGTACTTGGCGGTGATACTTTGATGGACGTAGTATGCTAACCGAACGCCAAAAAGAGTTATAAGTTGAGTGGAAAACGGATCGAGTGCGACATCTATTATCTGCTGCAAGAACTGCCTGGTAAAGTATTAGTAGCTCACGGACCTCACGGTAAAGATGAGAGTAAAAGGAGATAAGACGGCAATAAAAAAATTTTTTTAAACTGAATTCAATGTTTATTTCATTATATTTATTATAAATATTCATATCAATAGTTATAAGTATAACAAATATTTTAAAGGTAATCACATGTAAATCAACGCTACAAAGTCAATTTATAATTTAGAAAAAAACTTATTTATTTAACTCAAAATGTTACACTTAAATTTGTATACTTCATTTATATCAAAAAAATACTTTATCTCAACGAATGTTAAGCTTTCAAACAAATAAAATATGAATTTTTTATTGTAATTTAGTATTACATTTTGCATAAAAATCGATAATTTCAAATTAATAATCTAGACCAAGTAGTAAATAAAATCTTATTCATGCTATATTTTTGTATTAAATCCAAAAATTCGATTGGTCAGCATTTATCACATAAGTCAGAAAAACTGATAAAAATAATATATTAATTAACCCTGATTTCTGTCAATCTCAGATGTATCTTGAGATGATTCTATTAAAGTGTATTACACATATCATCAACTATTTATATTTTAGATATGACTGCACTTGTTATCTTTAATATAACACATTAGTGATTAATTTTTAAGAATTCCTGGTACACAAGATAATCATACAACTCAAGTAAAAAAATATCTATGGATATGTATAAAACTACTTATAGCTGTAACTTATTTGAAAATTATATTATATCAAAATATTACCAAGTTTCACCGATCTTTGCATTTTACTATTTGTATACAGCACTTACAAGTACAGATACAACAGATCGATTCTTGAATCCATTTTACTTCAGTCTTTTTTACAATAATTCGGTTCCCAATATTGGCTAACCATCACATTGATCCAGGAACCTCTGACACATCTGCCGTAGCCTGTCACACGTGTCTCTCTTCAGCTGAGTCCTAAGCTTCAACAGGACCTCCACATCTGTGCAGACCCTCTCCGCCCGTTTCTCCGCGTCGTCTGCCTCAGTCTTCCGACATCCCACATCGTTATCCAACTTTCGCACCTTCTCCTCTCTGTCCTCTTGACATCGAGGGTAGCAAACGTGGCCTTTCTTTTCCGCGATTTCGCAGAGAGCCGTGAAAAACTCGTTGAAATTGGCGAAACCTTCTAGCCGATGAACAACTTCCCCCGAAATGTAGGCGGGAAGAGTACTCGATATTTCGGTCTGAGCCTTCTTGATGGTCAGGGCCACAGAAGACAAGAGGTTGGCATTGGGACAGGCGCGGGTCAGGTAGTCGAAACTCTCGAAGGCCTGCTGTTGTACGCACGTGTCCTCGTCGTTGAGCAGACGGCAGAACAAATCGGCTATGGTGCTTGCATCGTTTTCGGTGAGACTGGTCGCACAGCGATTAAAGAAGTTGCAGAACTCGAGGCGAAGCCCAATAGAAGCGTAGGGGTACAAAGTCGACATGGATTCGAGGATCTATGGTAATAATATCAATAGTTAGTTGTGCATACTTACACTGAAAAAAAAACATTTAGCATAAATTACAGGTAATTTTGTAAAAATTACTATTCGTCTTGAAAACTACCGCAGACTGCAAAAATCCCATACTTTATAGGAGATTTTATAATACAGTTTAATAATTTTTATTACTATATTGCTGCCCAAATTTCCTGTAAAGTATGATAATTTTTTCAATTTTTACACTCTGTGGTACGTTTTACTACACAGAATGTTAATTTTTATGAAACTACTTGTAATTTTTACCAAAGTTTTTTCTCAATGTATGTTAATCCTATAATTATAATTGCTTATCAATTTTTATCCCTTCTTTTCCAACATCCTTTCAAAAAAATCTCAGCCTGTACGTGAGATAACCTTAAATTTTTAAAGTTTATATACTAATTATTTTTATAGCACTGCGTGACATAAATCCGCGTTTATGACACGCCTATCAGTGGTATAATTAGTTCATTATAGTACCATGCTGATCGCCCTTCGTTTAGGCGCTACCGCACGGTGCTATAATGGACTACTTTATGTAAACGTGCTATAAAATATCGTACGTTTAATTGTAAAAGATTAAAAAAAAAAATTTTTCCAAAATGAAAATTTTGTTTTTATATGAAATTTAAGTTTACAACCTAGAAAAATTATGATTTTTCTTACCGATGTCAGGTACTTAGATTGTCCGTGTTGCAAACTTACAGCTCGCAAGAGTGAAATAGCAAAATCTTCTATTAGATAAAAAGATGTGCCTTGACAATCACCAAAAATATCAACAATCTTATTCCAAATTTTTATGAAGACTTCTGTAGATCGTTCATCTTGTGGTGTATTAGTCGCTTCAAGAATCGATAAATCATTTAACTAAAAAAAACGTCAATGAATTTAATGCAATACTGATGTAAGTGCTATAATTATGTATGCTTATTAATTTAAAAAACGCATTTACAAGATCTGTCAAACTGTTCAATGAAGATTGTTCTTCTAATTGTTTCAAATCATCAAATATTTTATTATTCACAGAACAAGTATCAATCTGTTGTTGAAGTTGTTTCTTTATTTGAGGATCTATTCCTCGAATAATAGGACTCCATGGGAAAGATTTGGAACATTTCATAATACTATTAATAAAGTCAGCTTTGTCTTTATCCGCAAGAAAATTATATTGGCGGCTGAGTAAATTTGATAAAATCACGGTATTTAAATGATCTTTTCTGTGTTCGAGCGTTTCATAAATTTGTAGTAAATACTTAAAGTGATCGTAACACATTTCAGGAGAAGCTAACCTGTAAAACATTATATATTTTTTAAGAAAAATAACTTTCTAAACGGGAAAAATTTTGTCACCGAAAAATGAATTCGATGAATGTTATAGAAATACCTGCAAACAAAACACCAAACGTCCGAACTTAATAAAGAACTAAATAAACCTCCACTCAACAAGTATTTCAACAATAACATTACAAGCTCCGAGAATTCCGAATTTGAAATCTGACAGACGAGAGAAAATATGCTAAGGCAAGTAGCTTCATAAATATTTGTCAAATATGATCCTTGCGTGACATCTCGACACATTTGAATTTGAAGATTTCCTATGCAAATTTCTTTATCCACTAAGCAGATAAAAATATATAAAAATAATTACTTTCAGTATTGTTGGTTTTATTTATAATAATATGTAATTTACTCCAAAAGAAATACTTAAAACATACATTTATCAATATTTTGAAAACAAGTACTCAAAATACATTGATCATTGTTAAGCCATTCCCTGACCATCTCGTAGGGTAACATTGATATTTTTTTTATGATTATGAGCAATAATAAGTGGTAACCAATGGCATCATTATCATCAGTTTTTCCATAATCAAAAAAGGCCTGCAAATAAGTTTACGGATCAAAAGTTTACAAATCATAAATAATAATATATTAGTTTAGTAATAAACAAACCACTTTGAAGCTGTCACTTTGAAAAACAATATCTAAGAAAGGTTCGATCATAAAAGTGAAATTTGTTATAACAAATTTAACAAAGTCATTATGGTAACCGCTGAGTTTCAAATATTGCTCATTAAATCTAAAAAATATTAAATTCCTTGTTTATATTGCAAGAGCAATATTAAGAGAAACACAAATTATTTTACATATATGTTGAGAATACCTATGCAAATAAGTGAGCATAACAACAATCCCGAGCATTACGTCGCTTCGTATCCAGCCGCAATAAGTTTCGCATAACTTTTCTAATATCTTTAACAAAACTCTACTACAGAGAATGTATCTTTCATTCATCTGACGTTGATTCTTCTAAAAAAATTAAATCGATTGTAAAATTGCAAGTTACAAAAATAAATAATTGGTGTTTTTTTGTTAAAACTGAACTTGGTTGATAGATGACAAAACATTCACAATACTATCAGACAATCCTTTGTAGTGATTAGTTACAGTACTTGGTGAAATCCCTTTCATTTCTAAATTATAAATTGTAGATAGCTTTCCGAATCGTTTCCACAAGTCTGTTAAACTTTTTATGTCCATGCCACTAGTAAGTGTAGCAATTTTACCGGTTTCATCAATAACTAAAAAAAAAATCGTGCGTTTTAATTCGATAGTATACTTTTGGGAATACCGATTAAATAGGATTTTAAATCATACTTTGCAATAAAATGGTCATTTCACTTTCTTGGCTCTTGTCAAAAGAAATTACTGTGTCCAAAAGTGTATAAAACGAATTTAAAGTACCAACGCACTGTCGGAACAACAAAGTTAATAATTCTGAAACTGATTGAAAGTAGTCCCCATATACTTTTACGCTGTAAAATTCATTAAAATTATTAATCATCACGGTACTATTAACTGCAAAGTAATTTTTGTTAAAAAACAAACAAGTATGCTACCTGTTTTTACAATGCTTTAGAGCATCGAGCATAACTTCAAACAAACTCGGATGAAAGCTTTTAATGTCAATAATAGCTATTTTTTCTAATGCCTTTATATGACTAATGCATAAGTCCCAACATTTTAATAAGTTCATTAAGATACTCAAATGAGTTTTGGTATTTTCTATATTCTTGATTTTTAAGTTATCGTTTATTACCCTTACAACCTTAAAGAAAAAAAGTAATACAGCATACGAAAATTTGAGAAAAACAATAAATTTATCAATTTGTATAATGAAACAATTCGTTTAATGTAATATTTGGTAATTTCAAAGGCTTGAAACATACACTATGTATAATAAATGTAAAATTAATTGGATAATGTTTGATTTAATACTAATAATTTAAAAATTTCGATTCGTTGCTAAACGTTTACGTCGTATTTTAATATCTGCTTCGCTCTGTCAGCAAGATATTGTATTTACAAACGAACGTACAATAATTGTACTCCTTCTATGTGCATTTACACTAAATTCTCGTGTCTCGTATGTCGTGTCTCGTGCATCTTATCTTCTATCTTATGTTTCACGTATCCAAGGAAATGAAGTAAACTCGCTTTTACTTCACTATATGTCACATGTCTAATGAAGATATAACAATTTTACTAGCTAAACCGTGTTTACATACAATTAGGATTTTGATTAAAATTTGGATATTAAAATTAAATGAAGTCAGTTTATACAAAAATTGAATAACAAAACTTTTTCTCAGTTTCTGTATTTCTATAACAAATTCAACTTATAAGTGAATTGTTATGAACGTATAACATATGACAGTTAATTTTGTCATTTTAAAGCAAATGGTTGTATTTTTAGTCTGTGAATCTCTTGAAGGATAATAAAAGTAGCTACTTTTTGTTAACCACGTTGCTTACTGTCATGTTGCATTATAAAACCTTGATTTTTTTAGGTATGGATAATGATAATGGTATTTGATATTTATCAGATAAATGATTTATTTGTTTTAATTTCTGATAGAATAATAAATGTAATATAAATTAAAATATAATCTTCTTACCTCAATATACATATTCTGGGCATTAGGAAGGGCTGTGCAAAATATCTTTTCATCCAAAATATCTATTGGAACATTTTTTATAGTATTGCTGGATAAGAAATTTTGCAATTCATTCAATTTCTCTTCTAAGGATCGATCGGAATCCATAGCTTCGTATAATAAATGACTTAAGGATTATTTATACCAGATAATATTATATATCAATCGAATAAATATAATTCAGGAATTATTCAATTTATTAATTAAAGGATATTTTTAAAGATATAATCTGATCTTCAACGTTTGATTGGCTGGACATGATCTCTGAGAAAAACGAATCTTCGTCTAAAAAACTATCTGTAGGTTCGTGTGACATTTTATCTGATTTTTTCTCGATCCCTGAAATAAACGAAGGAACATATTAGAAATAACTATCGTTTGATTATCCTTGTATCGTTAATTTTATCTACACATATCATGCTCGTATATCATAAATTTGTGATCAACAAAAATATCTTTTTATGTGATCATAACATGCGAAGATGCGTTTACGAAAGTATAAAGTTTGATCTTTATCTTTTTAGATCCCGTCGATGAAAATCTACATATTCAAACATCAACGTTTTAATATCTCCAACTAAAAAATTATTGATTTATTTGAGTTGAATGTCAATTAATTAATATAGACTTAAATGTTCTTATGTCAAGTAGTAATCAAACTACAAAATAATTACAAGCTTTTTGAACTTGAACAAATATCTCATCATCATCTTAAACTACCATCTGTCAGCTCGATCTTTCCGCGCAAAAAAAGACTTAACGCAAAAAAATCGAGACCAGCCCAGATTGAAACTGGTACAGTGCCAGCTGCTGACGCACGATATACGTCTCGAAGCCGGCAGGCTTCTTAAGCTTGAAAATCTCTCGAAGTAGGCGCCGCTCCATATATGCCAAATTCTGCAGATGGGGCAAAGTTTAGCGATTAGCGGCAATATCTGGATCTAGAGGGCAGTGGGCGCGTGAGCTTGCGCTCACATCATGTGCGCGCGATTCGAATTGCAACGATCGCCCCCTCGTCTATCGGATTAAGCGCGCCGACCAATTAGGGCGGGGTAGTATCGCATCTCAATTGCATAGGGCTCGAGCGATGGAGTTGTATGTAATGTCCGATAGCTGTGTTGTGGATGGTTAGCTGTGTGTGTGTGGAGTGCTTGATTTTTGGAAAGTTTAGATCTCGATCGGTGTGATTTAGAGACATATTCTTAGTAGCGAATGGGTTTCGGTCAATTTTGTCAACTAATTTAAGCTGTTTAGAAATTGTCCGGTTAAATATATATACATATGGTTACCTCAAACGATTGAACCACTACTTATATTTAAAATTTAAAATAAAATTAATTTCAAATGCGATTTTATTTAAAAATTACCTTATCGCATTACATACATTACATATCGCATGAATTAATACTATTAATTATTAAGCGATAGCTAGAGGTAATAAATCACGTTACCGTGAAATATTTTCACGTTATCGTCTGGAACTATCGAAAACCTTTTTTATAAATGATGTAACCAACGTGAAATCGAAAAAGTTCTGCTAAAAAAAAGTGTTTTCGTTCAGGCTTAGATGGGCGTTGATTGCCAAAAAAACTATAAGACGATTCGTGCAAGTCACCTAGTAAGTTAAAACTCCCTCATTTAAAGTTTTGGGAAGCGGAGACGAGGAACCAGCAAACATTTTCGCGGCAAAGATAAAAAGGGGGTGAGCTAGGATTATGAAGATAACGAAGCGAGACTGACGTTTCTAGGAAAAACACGATTATAACGTGAGTGCATTTTTAAAGTCTATAGTCTGAAGTCCAAAGGAACTGCGAGAGTAGATTTTTGCAATGACGTCATAGAGTGTGTTAACGATTTTATCTCATATCTCGAATATTAAAATAGTATAGAATAGGCTTACAAGAAATATACTTTTATCGTATAAATAATTTCCTATTTTAAACATGAGCAATGATATGACTTTTCTGATTTTAATCATCTTTTATCCCGATAATCACTTAAATGAATCATATGCGTATCAAGAGGTAAACATGGTGTGATCGTTTATAATTGATAAGCGACTTTGTCGTCAATGTTATATCAGATTACTATAATTTTTAATTTTTTCTTCAAAGTCATATCATATTACATTTTAATTCTAGAAATAATACTCTCATCATACGCGGATCAGGCTTGAAATAAAATTTTTTAAAAAGGTTATCTGCTGAGTAAACTGGATACTTAGGGAATGCAAAAAGTGACGATAGAGAACGCTACGCGTAAAAGTCGTTTATCCGTATAAGAAATATAAGGTAAACTTGGGGTAATTGGGCCACCTTAAGCGGAATATTTTCTTTCTCCTTCTGTAAATGCGTTGGGACAAAATTGTAAAAAAGATTTTAAAGTATACTAAATATACTACTCAAAAAAAAAATAAAAAATAAAAAATTGGGCACCGTCCAAATGTGATATTGGATTTGTTGGGTGTAAAAGTTTAAAAATGTGCGTTTTGGCCAAATTACCTGACATGTCATCTAATTTGGTCAATATTGAAAAAAAATAGAATAAATAAAGTCATAATCTGTAAAAATTAATGAAATTTATGGTTTTAAATATGTAAAACCTGTATTTAGTTGTTGAGTCCTATGAATAATGCTTACGAGGAGAGGCTCAGACCTACGGATCACGGATTCGGCTGAAACTTTAGCATAGGTTTTTGGACTCGCTAACGCTCGTGCTGCAAATTTTGGGCGGGCATCGAACACACATAAACGCGCACAACGAGAAAAAGCAGACAAGCAGACCATGCATGCAGGCGAATCA
>UXGD01007419.1:0-10964 GCA_900474315.1 Torymus auratus | reverse complement strand
ATTTATTAAATTATCTATACTCAACTGTTTCAGTTTCTACCACTTCCAATACATGTGTTACAACTTCAGCCATAACCTAAAAAATTTGCAGCTAAAAATATTTTCCTAATTTTTAAATCTTGAGGAAACCCTTATCGCCTCACCTTCCCCTACACTAGGTTTAACACAAAAACAATAAAATTACGGCACAAATACGTGTAAATAAATGCCAAATTTGAAATTTTCCCGCTATGCATGTACTGCCGACAAGAGTTTAGTTAATGCGCCGCCACTAGGCGGTGCACCCTCTCCCTGTAGCCTCACGTACCTAAGTAAGCCGGCTCGGGAGGATATAGGAGCGCATCCTCTACCACCCCGCCAACGTTTATCACTCGAACATCTCATTAGTATGGATGGTCGTGAGCAACTACCGAAGTTTCTTGAATTATGATTATGGTATCGAATATTGCCTTAAATATTGTGGCAAGACAATACAATATCAAGATTAATCTTGCTATATCTCCGTTACCCATTAATCCGCGTTCGAAAGGGTCCACACTACTTAATTATTTTCAAATTAATTGGACAAACTAAAAAGACAGGCCGCAAATTTGATGTTTAGATCGGTTGGCGGAATTTATCTCTGACGGGTCTATCAAAAGCCGGAAATCAGAGGGTCATTCAAATTTTCAGAATAAAAATATTTTATTTTACTAAAAGTCGTGAATAATAACGAATGAAGATGTTCTATTCTCGAGCCTCAAGCAGGACATTTTCTCTTCCAACAATTCCAACTTTCTCAAAAGTCACCAAATTTTTATCTCTTTTCATTGACACTAGAAAGCTAATAATCCCCTGCTCGCGAAAAAGCACCTCGCGTCGCTTCGCTATTAAAACACACGGCAATTCCAAAAAGGATCTGCCTCCCGCTCTCTCTGTCTCAAAGCGACGCGAAAGGGCCTCGGGGAGGACCGTTCAACTCTTCCCTCTTCCTCTCGCGAATCCCATAAAGCACAAAGGAGGAGCGAGGAAAACGCCCAGAAATTGGCGCCTCTTCATTCTCTCTCTCTCGTCGCTGCTGCTGCTCCTTTGATAAACTCGCGATTATTCCGAGCGATGGAAATCGGTAATTCCAGAGAAGAGCATGTTGTTGCCGACGAGGAGTAGGCGGCGGCGGCGGCGGCGAAAGCGAGAGCGCAGCGTGGAAATGTAGGGGATGAGGGAATGAAAATCGTGAGGGAGATAAGGCGGCGGGAAGATGATGTACGACGAGAACAGGTGGCGCGGTGTATAAGTTGTTTGGGGCGTAGCCTGTGGAAAACACACGGAGGTCTTTGTGTTTCTTTCGATATTTTTTTGGAAGGAAGGAGAAGAGAGGTTATTTTTTGTTCTTCTTGGGGGATAAGGATCGCGGTCGTCGGTTGTATAAGGCTACCGCTGTATAGTGCGTGTGTGTTTTCGGAAACCAAGGGAAAAAGCAACAGCAGAGAGAAGAAACTGGTATGCAATTACTGTCTCTGCTACTCCTCTAGCAGTCAACGATTTACGCGATGCCCCGTAATACTTCATAGAACTCGACAATGAGCAACGTACAGGCCGCTCGCGACCGCGTTATTAATCCTCTCCCTCTCTCTTCACGTGGTGTTACGAAACCAGGTCAATTACCTCCGACGACGACACATTCGCGCAAGCATAGATGTACATGCGGCAGTGCGACGTCGTCACCTGCTATATATAATATACGTACGGTCGTATACGTAATCAGCGATCCCCATCTAAATAACGAAAAAATTCATGAACATCGAATCGACAGCGGCGGCGACACGCCCCAGAATAGCCGGTCGGTGGAATTAATGGCTTATTATCGCGAGCGGTGGTCATATCGGAATATGTTCGCGAGCACGAAGAGATGAGGCAAGGATGATGATGAAGAAGGTTACTTTGGTTATATATATACGGGAGCGATGCAGGGACGGACGGATGGGCCACAAAGACGTCCTTTGAATATTCACGATTCATTTTAGATCCTCGCGCGCTCTCCTTCTGGGAACGGCGAAAAGGTCATTTATTTTTCTCTCGCGCCTCGCCGTGCCGGGGGAGAGCCGAATATCCATTTGTACGAAACTTACTCTCGCTCTCTCCGCAATAAATGGGATCTTTCTCTCTCGCTCTCTCTCACGCCGAGCACGACTACTACTATACTTTTTTCGAGAATTTCGCGCGCAAAGTCGCGCGCCGGCACGGGGAAACTCTCTTGGAAAACTATTCTCGTTCATCATCGTGATTTCCTTTTCAGTTTTCAGCGATTTATTTTTGTGCCCAGGCGCGCGCCGCGCTTAATTCCCCTCCCATCGCGTGAGCGAACTTTCTCGTAATTTACAGTTTGCCGACCGGCGAATTCTCTGACTGTCGTGAAAATGTATAATAGTTTTCTAAGAAAAGCAGGTTTATTTGTTCTCTGTGTGTTGTGCGTAATGCGTAAAAATATATTATAATTAATTTGTTTTTTCTTTTTCTTTGTTTCAGGTGAGTCGACCTTCTGCCTCTAGACCGCCGTATCACGTGTGCTCGCGCGCATATATGTGTGTATAGATAAGGCGGATACCTTAGTCACTGGTAAGTCATACCCGCGTCTCTCTTTCTCATATACACATCACACACTGTGATTCACGCCTCGGACGAAAACAAAAGTATCGAGCTTCATTGGCGATTCCGGAGTCATGCTCGTTTTTTTTTATCTAAGCGAGTGAGCTATTCCGATTATACTCGAAGGTTATTTTCTCGGTAACCGCAGATCAGTTGACTTTTTTTGCGTCTATATGTATATCACACCCGTGTATTACGAATATATACCCGGCGTAAATGTATTAAAATTAATTTCAAAATTTTAAACGCGCGTCGGCGAGAGATTGAGATCTATTATTATATCGGATCTCCCATTAAAGGCCTAATTGAAAACGATTACACCTCTTCGCTCGGCGCAATTAAATCCGGCCACGAAACTCTCAATAATGTGTTGCTCCTGCAGCGCGGCTCCCATCACCTTCATATAAGACAGTCTCTTTTTTTGCAACAATTAATAATAACCAACCACGTGCACACAATTACATCGCTCTTGCGTAACTTAAAATCACTCTCCGACCAATGTCATCACCTCGCGCGCGTACACACACAATTAAAAAAAAAACACCTACTCCATCGGTAGCGTATGTACATAGAAAAGTCGAGCGTTCCCTATAGCGTCTAAATAGGCCAAGCGTGTAAACACACACATACGACGACCCTCTCACCAACTTTCGCTATTACGCGCAGGCACACAAACAGCTTGTTTGCTTATCCTGCTCCGCGTCGTCGTTCGATTCTTTTCATCCGTCCGTTACCCGACCGTCCGATGGACGCACGTTCAATTATCGAAAGCAAATAATCATCTCGTCGCGCAGGAGCAACGAGAGAGAGAGAGAAAGAGAGACTTTCGAAAGGTTCCTTCTTTCGGGGCGCACACGCGCGCATTAATTAGTCAATCGCGCGCTTTGCTCGGCCGTCTCGGGAGAGATAAAATCTCTCTATCCTTCGGCCATTTTCGCCCTCGAGAGCAAGTTAAATATTTATCGAGAGACGCCAGCGCGACGACTAATTCGTCAGTTTGGCTAACGAGCGGTGTAAACAGCGCGCGCGCGCGAGAGAGAGAGAGAGAGAGAGAGTGAGAGAGAGAGCTAGAGATATACATACTACACGTCTCTACCCGGCTTTTCTACGAGTCCGTCGATTTTCGCGGCGGCGGCGGCGGCAGCAGCAGTAGTGGTGGTAGTCCGAAAAGCTCTAACCCTTCCTTTATCTCTCTCTCTTTCTCCGCTCCTCTCCTCTTGGCGGCCTTTTTCATCTTTTTCTTCTCTATCTCTCTCTCTCTCTTCCTGCTGTGGCAGTCGTTCGCAGGCCGAGCGCGCGCCGACTCCTCTTTCTCTTTGCTCCCTTGAGCGCACGAGTGCCTAATCTCTCTCTTTCTCCCTCGCTTTCTCCTTTTTACGTGTGCAGTAGTACTACCACTGCTACCGTCGTTCTCTCTGCCTACGTAGGTAAATTCCCTCGAGATTGCAATGCTCCGCCGTACTGCTGCTGCACACTGCACTTTTTCTGTTCTCCTTTCGGCCGCGCGTGCGCTCGCTCTCGTTTCTCCTTTTTTCGGGGACGACCGCTAGAGGCTGTACGTGTGTGTGTGTGTGCATCGCAGCAAAGTATTTTTACTTTATATGAATTTTCAGAGGTGATTTTACGCCGACGGTTATGCACGCGGGGATGAATATGAATGCGAGCGCACCGCATAGGGAGGATGTTTTGCGTGTGCGGGCAAAAAATTTTTTAGAATAATAGAGTTTTTCATGCTTCTTTTGTACTCAGAAATTCTTCTTCAATTTAGGTTTAAATTATATGAAAACGGTTGTAGAGTGGTATTTCTCGAATTTGATTTTTTCGCGTCTGTCCGACAGCAGCTGTGTGTATAATATACAGGCGATTGAGTAAAATCTTCTAAATGGTCACTTTCTAAGGTTCGCGGTTAATTACTTTAGTACTTTTTTATTGTTCTATATAGGCCTGAGCTTTCCTAGAAATGCCTCTCTCAGACTAAGAACGGCCTTGAACGAGTCATGCACAGACAAATATTGTCTTGGTATAAAATTAATATTTTCGATAGTATAAACGGGACTCATTTTTTCACGAAAATTACTATTTATAAACAATTTTCATAAAAATATGAATCCGCAGGGTTACTATACAAAAAAAGTTGTAATTTTTCAACCAAAATTGTATTCATTAAAAAAACAAATAAGTAATCAACATTAAATTACACGTATATAAATCGTCGTACATAAAAGTAACCTACAAAATTACTCGCAATTCCACGATACATATGCCTTATATAGCCACTTTATTATACTTTCGAATGTTGTACTTGTTTTCTTGACGTATACTCCCACTCTCCCTCGCGTCCTCACATAAAAGGTACACACGCACCACCAGTCGTAGAACATTTTATTTCAAAGTCCCTTTCCTTCCCCCCATTCCCATCCCCAAGAAAAACTCATGCCTAATGCTGCGTGTCCCTCGTTATACCTCCCCGAGAGAGCAAATATCCCGCACCTAATTGCACGATAACGATCTTGGTATATATTCCTCCACCCACACACATACTGAAAGACCTCCACATGTACACACACGCAGACATAGAGACTTGCCGAATAAAAAATGCCACGGGGACGACGACGACGAGGATTGTTTGACGATCGTATTAGGCCCGCGTCCTCAACGAGGTCACCTCGTGTGTTTGCGGACACTCGATGTACAAAAAGAAGCGCGGGGGGAAGAGTAGAAAGAGAGAGAGATTGGAAACTTGAGTCTCTCTCGTCGTTGTCGTCGTCCCTTATACGTACCGCCGCGTAATTATATACGTGTGCCTGTGTATGTTGAACTTTCGGATACTCGACGACGACGACGACGACTTCGTAGGCCTGCACGAAGATTTAAAAGTTCGTCCAAGTTGTAGAAGGGAAAAGAGAGAGAGAAGACAGTCAACTCAGATTGTCTTGTGGATAGTTGATGGTATGTGTGTGTCTTTGTTGAGAAAAAGTTCTCTTCGAGCGATCCCTCCATTTTCGTCGTAAGGAATACTTTGCACAAATATTTTCTCTCTCGCGAGCGCCTGGAATCAAATCCAACTTTGCGAGACGCATCATCGTGCGAAAATTATAGAACTCTCTCTCAAAAGTCAAAATAATCACACACCGTATCGACAACGACAATGACGAGGATAATAATAACAATGATCTGATCGCCGCCTCGCTACGACAATGATCGAGAGAGCTCATATATATATATGAAATTCAAGCGTCACTTTCGCAAAGACTTCCTCCTCGAAAAAGTAAAAAAAAGAACCACACGCCAACGCAATAGGTTCGACAACCTCTATTATCCACCGCGGCTCTCCGCGGAATAACACCTATCGTATATAGTTATACACACCCGCGCCCACGCGTCCGCCCGATTGCGCAACGGGCTGTTATATACACGGCCGCTCCGAAAAAAAGAATCTCTCTCTCTCTGCGCGCACGCACGCACGCTGCACATCGCATTCTCACGCGCGCCTTTCGATACGCATTGTATGTGTGTGTGCAAATGCTGGCTCGCGCGAGCGCAATCGATTATACCCGAGGAGAAAGAGAAAGAGAGGGAGCGTTGCGCTCTCTCGCCTTGCCGGCAGCCTTGTCCGAGAGCCGGCCAACGACCGTCTGTCTTTCTCTCTCTCCTGCCGCCTCTTCGCGAGCGCGCTCTAATGCCCCGATTACGCTGCGTGGCCGCTCTTTCTCTCTCTGTGTAAGAGAGAGAGAGAGATAGTTGGCACGGAGTGAAGAATGAGGGGAGTGTCGGTGCAGCGTTGGGAAAATCGATGAGTCTGTATATGCGGTAGCGTGCGGTGAAAAATCTCGAGAGATGGATCGCTGAGTAATTAAATGGCGTTGTTGCTTTCTTTGCGCTTAGCTTATCAATGTATTTATGTCGATGGGAAGCGCGAGTTGTTGTTTTTCTAAAACCTCTGATGCGTGTGTTTAAAGGACTCGGATGATACTTGGTAAATTATTAATTATTCTTCATGGTTCGCAAAAGCTGCTCATCGAATATCGACAAGTTTACCTAAATATCTATCTCTGAGAAACTGAATAATAAATATATATTCTTCACTTATAACACCTAGCAAGCATAATGAACCACTTGCCGCAACTAATACATATATCCTCTAAAATTTTCGAATATACTTCTCGATTTGCCCCTATATAAACTCAGCCTCGCATGTGCACAAATGGTCTATACACACACATATATGCAGGCACTGTTTGCTCGCGCGTAACGAGCTGCGGGTAGCACTCTGTTATCCCGGATTTTCAATGCACGCTCGCGCACACACAGACGTAACTCGCGGTTCATCATTCTCGACTCAGTCGCTTAGGACGATGATTAATATCCCCCCCCCCAACTTTTTCTCACCCTGATTAGAATTTAATTGCCGGCTCTCTTATACCTAATATCTCTCCCCCGGGAGTCTTTCTTTCACGTCTATGTAGTATATATACACGTGTAGCAGTAGTAGTACTCGGATGTGGCTTTAGAAATAATTAAATGGATACATAAAGAGAGCCTCCGCTCGGCTCGTTAGGAAATTTATTAAAGGACTTTCCGAAGCGCTCGCGAGTAGGGGCACCGAGGAATTCGACAGATCGATCGCTAAAAACGCAGTATAAATTTTACATGCACGCACGCACATATCCTTTCCTGCTTAATGCGAATTTTATTTCCCGACGCGCGTAAAGCGCACGCGCGCTTTACGATAATACACGTGGCGAACGCGCGGGTAGGAAAAAAATTCCATCGGCGCCCTAAACAATCTCGGAATTATTCAGCTGCGAGAGAGCGAGAGGGAGAGAAAAAACGTCTAATGCGATGTTCTCTCGCGAGCTCGAGCGAGCATAAAAGGGGCATCGTCCTCTCTCGCTTGCTCTACCCCTTCACTGAAGGCAAGTCCCTGCTAATCCCCCTCTCTCTCTCTCATCTTCGTTCCATTTCCCTCGGCCTCTCGTAGCGGTTCTCTCTCTCGCTCGCGAGAACGTAGCCTTCCTTTCTCTTTCGCCGCTCGCAGCATCCGAGAGGGAACTCTCGCCTTGTTTCGAAAATCCCATTTTAGTTTGCGAATTTACACGTTGTCGAGAGGGAGGCTCTTTCTTTTTTCCCCTTTTTTCGGCGATAGCGGGGAGAGAAAGAGGTGGAGAATTTTAATGGGCCGAGGGGGTTAATGAGCGAAGGGGGCTATAGACGCGCATGCCAAGAGATGAGGTCGCAATGTTTTTTGGGGAGAGACAGAATGGAGAGGAACTTTCGGGGAAGTAGGTGAGAGAAGAGACTCGGGGTATAACGAGGAATGTTGAAGGGGGGGAGGAGATTCCGATCGATATAACGTGAGCGAAATTAGATGATTTGTTGAATTTCGAGTTGCTTACGCAAACGATCCTTATCGCGACGCTCAAGTCATTTTATTCGGAGAGCCTGCGAGTATAATGAAAGCTTTATATGAAAACGAGTTTTTGTAAGTTTATACTTCGATATACACGTGCGCTTGAAAGAAAAGCACGAGAAAGGGAGAGATTGAAGTCAATATGAAGTAACGATTTTGATTAGGGATATACGTTATATTCGTATATACGCGCGGGGCAGAAACTCACGAATAGCTCTCGTTATCGTCTCTCGTTTTTAATTAATTAAGTACGAAACCGATAAATACATTATATGAGAAACAAGGCCGCGTGCGCGCTCGGCCAGTCGTAAACCGATAGGTATACACACGCGAGCGTTACATAAATTACCCCAGTATCAACACCCGACGCGCCGCGCGTTTCATTATCCGCACTAAAATCCGCATATAAACTCAAATCATCGACGAACACACGATTATATTTAATGTTGGAATTCGAAAAGAGGCCGATACGCCGCGCCCAAACTTTGCAGTTCCGCACACTTGGTGACAACTTCTCGACATATATACACATACACTCTCCGGACTTGCACGCTTCCCTGCTGCAGTATAGGTACCTTATGAATTCTTTCCTCGCTCTCGATAGTGGAAACTGCGGCGACGCGCACATTCTTGTCCCAGCGGCAGTGGCGTATTGGTTTTCTTTCGAAAAGCCTGTTCTCGAGAGAGAGGGAGCTCATTTTTTTTCGCGATTTTCAAATGCACGTAACTTTACGCCAAATTGACCGATTTTTCGATTTTCATACCAAATGAAAGCTCTTTTCTTCTACTTTAATCGCCTTTTTGTGAAATATGTGTTGTCATTTTTAAGAGCTTGCTATTGGTTAATCATCAGTGACTACTTTTCGTCCATTTCTCCCATGTTAAATTCCCATAAGAAAAATTGATTTTGTTATAAAACGGTGTCTCCAAGTCGTTTTTGATGGAACACGAGCGTTTTCGTATATGTTATGATCTATGAAATGAGAAAACCCTTGTCGCGAAGGTGTGCCTTAAAAAAAAAAATTTTTAACATTTTTTGGCCGTCATAAGGGCTACTTTCTTGGAGATTTCGTCATATGTATACGTGCACTCCCACACACGGTGACTTAATACTCGTGGAATTTCTAATAAAAATGAAATTCTAGTCTCTCCCCGCGTCGTCGTATAGGCAAACATGTATACGCAAACGGGCGGAGAGAGGTGACGCCGGCTTTTTATTTTGTTGTTTTATTTTCCAGGACGATTGATCGTTCGCCGCGGATAGGCGAGAGGCTTTTTTATTTTACATTCAAATGTATACGGACAGCGCGGTGGCGCTTTAGCGGGGCCCCCGCGCGCCTATATAGACGCGGGGTATTAACATTTATATTGCATCATAGTGAAGGATTTATTACGCTTTTTCGCGCGCGCGCGAGCGGGACGTATATAGTTTTATATATCAAATTACTCTTCTCTCTCGCTATACTCCGACTATATATCGGTTTTCCCGGTTAGTGCGTGCGCCGTTGTCGTTTACAAGAAGGATGAGTTAAGTATTTTTCTAATAGAGACGGGCAAGATGATTTGGAAAAAAGTGAGCTTATAGAGCGTTTTTTATAATCAATGCAGCAGGCAGACTAACGAGCGACTACGGCAAACAATATATACGTGTATGCATGCACTGTCGATAAAAAGAGCCTCCAAATTAAACTTTATCGGATCTCCATTCGGCTGACGACTGCACTCTCTCCCTTCCGCTCGCGCCCAATCCAATATATAAAATATCGAGCCGCGCGCGTATATGTATGAAAAAGAAGAAAAAAGACGGATAGATAGCGGGAGAGAGAAGCGAAACGCCCTGACCCGATTCGCGAAAAATTTCGCCCGACCGCGCGCACGTGATATCGAAATGTATTCCGCCTCTCGATTATTCATCTATCTATCCTCTCTCCCCCCGACGACGACAACAACAATCGATCCGCTAAACTCACGCGCACGCATCCCTGCAGATTAGCTGTTTAACATTAGCGACGGAACAATGAGCTGCTGCTGCCGCGCCGCACGGGGGACCGTGTCTATCCGCCTCTCGTTTTTCACCCTAATTACCATTCGATTATGTACACGCGCGATTCAATACATATCCAATTCTCGCCGTTGGTATAAACAATTTTAGCCGGACAGCGTGTGTATGGACAGATCTGCGGATGCATATAACAGAGCGGAGGTATAACGTGTCATTCTGTCTTTCTCCGAGTTTTTGACTAGGCGATATGGTAAATGCTAGGGGATTATCGCGATGATTCGAATATGATGCAGAGTGCTGCGGATGACGGGGTCGAGGTCGTCGTGTGAGCTGCTGGAGAGAGATTTTAAATTCGCGTATAGATGTGTGTGTGTGTATGTTGCGGCTGCTGTTCTATTCCCGGTGTGGGAGAGAGAATGAGAGTAGCTGTCGATAGTCCCGCGGACCGACAAGAGTGATGGAACCTAACCGACGTTTGTTCTCTCTATGTCAGTCAGTCTTTCTCTCGCTTTTTAGAGAGAGATGCGAGAGAATTGTTGCGATTGTTGGCTTGTTTATAGCGCGAGGCGCGCCTGGATATACTCGTATATTTTTAGACGTTGTTGCTTTATTTTAAAAACTCTATAATAGACGTGCACGCGAGTCACTTGAATACCAAATGGGAGAGATTGCACAACATATATAACGTGAGTGTGTGTATATATCCTCTCGAGAATTTTCGCGCGCAACTTCGCGCCCGCGTAAAAATTTTAAGTGTTGCCAATATATTGCTAGGACCAGGGACGAAATATGGCTCATAGATGAGCCATAGTATTGCTCATGTATACACACACAAATATCGCCACTGTGCTCTCGTACATATTTCACCAATACATTGCTGAAGGTGTGGCCCATATATTGGACATAAACGAAGCAATGTGGCCCATG